>CAIGQZ010032461.1:11243358-11256340 GCA_903798205.1 Danio tinwini | reverse complement strand
CCTCTGTAGGCGGAAACAAACACATATCGAAAAGTTAGCGCTTCCTGATAAATCCCAGCAGTGTCTCTACATCTGAAGCAGCCTGAAGCAAGTTGAGACTCCACCGAGGCACACAAGTCCTGCAGTGTAAGTCTACACAGGTGAGAGACCCTCACTTCCGCGGTGGGGAATCTGGGACAGGAAGCCCTAAGTGAGATACCTTCAGGCAGATGGGGCCGTACAGTTAGACTCCTTGGCTCCAGCAGCATATGGGCATACGATGGAGGAAACGTGGTGTGTGTTGGTGCAAGACAGACGGATTGGGATGCTGGGAAAGCCTGGGGAAACGTTCTTTTCCCTTCCACTCCTGCCTACCTTTTACTTTCTCCTCTAGTTGTTTATAATTACAGACTATTCGTTCACAATGCAGACAAACCCCTGGGCTCAATCTGCAACTCTAGAGGCTGCGTACGCTGTTAGTGTGCAACCACTTTAAACACTTGCTCTGAGCCTCCAAAAGCTGATGTAGTGAGCAAACAAAAAGCTAAAGTTCGTCTGATCTCGTGTGAATTCAGCCACACCATAACTTCCTGTTTAATCGGTTTTAAACCTCTTGGTCAAAGCAGTCAAAGTGAGCGCATCCTGCTGGCAATGTTTGGATCACCTGGCTGAGTTGCTGTCTCTCATCATGCCAGCAGAGAGAGGATAAATCAGACTTATTCTGACTCCATGCTCGTAATAAGCAGCTTAGAAAGTGAGCAGGCGTGAGTGAAGTGGCTGCCTCTGAATGAGGAGATCTGGGAAGGGCTGCCATCCAATGATATGTTTCAGCTACTATTCTTCTGCAGTGCTTTTGAAGTGCAACAGAATCCAAAAATGGCTCTAACTACACATAAGCAGCGATATTAAAACATATATAGTTTTAAATATGTTGGTGTTGCTAATGTCTTTTAAAATTATGCATTAATTTGACCCAAAATGCAATCAAACAGTAAAATCATGAAATATGAAGAAATGCCAGTTTTAATTTTTATTGTTTTACTCTTATTGAATGTACATTTGAACAGTGTATGTGTAAAATCTTGAAAATACTATTGATCTTTTTTGGCATTCTTTTATCAAAACTTTACATTTATTTGATTTAATATAATTTGTTTATTATAATTTATGAAATATGTATTCTATCAGAACATAAATGTACCTTAATGTACACATTTTGGCTCAAGATATAATTTATACTGGATGTAAAATTCTGTTCAAAAGTTAGGGGTTGTTGTTATATTTTAAAAGGTTGTGAGATCATTCATTCATCTTCCTTCGACTTAGTCCCTTTATTCATCAGTTGTCACCACAGCGGAATGAACCGCCAACTTATCCAGCATATGTTTTACACAGCGGATGCCCTTCCAGCTGCAAACCAGTACTGGGAAACACCCATACATTCTTACATTCATACTCATACACTACAGCCAATTTAGTTTATTCAATTCACATATAGCGCATGTCTTTGGACTGTGGGGGAAATCGGAGCATCCGGAGGAAACCCACGCAAACACGGAGAGAACATGCAAACTCCACACAGAAATGCCAACTGACCCAGCTGGGACTTAAACCAGCGACCTTCTTGCTGTGAGGGGACAGTGCTAACCACCGTGTCACCCCTTTTGTGATCATAATGCAGTAAAATTTTTATAGTACTATAAGAGTAATATACAGTTGAAGTCAAAATTTTTAGCCCCTCTTTTTAATGGTTTTTTCTTTTTAAAATATTTCCCAAATGATATTTAACAGAGCAAGGAAATGTTCACAGTATGTCTGATAATATTCTTTCTACTAGAGAAAGTCTTATTTGTTTTATTTCAACCAGAATAGAAGCAATTTTAAACTGCCTAGTTAACCTAATTTACCTAGTTAAGCCTTTAAATATCACTTTAAGTTGTATAGAAGTGTCCTGAAAAATATCTAGTAAAATATTATTTACTGTCATCATGGCAAAGATAAAATAAATTTGTTATTAGAAATGAGTTATTAAAACTATTATGTTTAGAAATGTGTTGAAAAAATCTTGGGGAAAAAAAACTGGGCTAATAATTCAGGTGGACTAATAACTGTATATGAACAGCCATTTCTTCAGTCATCACTTTAAGATAATTCAGAATTATTACAATTTACTAATTTATAATAACTGAAGAAATATTTCTTATCAATGTTGAAAACATTGTGATGCTTAAAATTTTTTGTCTAACATTAATATGAAAACTATATAGTAAATTACATCATAAATGTCTGTAACTTGCAGAGCATCTGTTTTCAGCATTTAATAAATGTATTCATTTCTCTAGAAAAAAAGAAATCAGTCTTAGTGATTTCACACTGCACTGCAAAAAATGCTTTTCTTACTTATCTTGTTTCTAGTCCAAATATTTACAAATTCTTAAATCAAGAAGCATTTTCTAGACAAGCAAAACATATTGTCTTGTTTTCAGAAATAATGTGGCAAAATTAAGTGAGTTTTTTCTTAAAACAAGCTAAATAATCTGCCAATGGGGTAAGCAAAATAATCTTATGTTGAAAGAAAAAACAAGATTATTTTGTTAGGAAAAACTCATTTAATTATGGCATATTATTTCTGAAAACAGGACAATATGTTTTTCTTATCTAGAAAATGTTTCTTGATTTAAGAATTTTTAGATTTTTGGACTAGAAACAAGACAAAAAAATCAAGAAAAGCATTTTTTGCAGTGTGCACCTTTGAGAAGTAGTATATGTGTAAAAAATTAATATTACAACACTCTTCGCCACACAGTTTACCTTCAGAATCTTAATATGTTCCTCAGATCTAATCAGAAACATGCAGCAGAGGGAGCAGAGAGTGTTTAGAGATGCTTCTCGCTAACGTGAATCATCAGACAATTAGATGAACTATCTGCATCAGCAAGTCAATTACACACAGCTTTGCCCTTAAGATGAAAATGCAATGGACTAAATCACACTCGAATAATTTATTCTCATAAATTTCACATTTAAAACAGTGATGGACGTTTTTTGGCTGAAATCGGCCATTGTTCTGTCACAGCATTTACCTTCAGTCATTGTCTGGAAGTACATTTTTCCGCTGTACCGCCCAAACCCAGCCACCGTTCGGGCTCGGACCTGGAAGACGTAGATGCCTCCAGGTTTGAGGCCGCGGATGACTGCGGTGTTGGTTTGACTCTTTACCATGGACGAATTATGCTCCGTCTGGTCCTGAAAAAGAGGAATGACCAGCAAAAGGGTAAGCACATCAATTTTACAAATCCAGCGGTGATTTGGTCACAGCATTTCACAGCGGAGGCTCGGAAGTGTACATATGGCTCTCTAACAGGGCTATCTATCTCATCAAACCCCATCAGGAGAGCTCGACGGAGGGCGCCGGGCGAAGGAACGCTGGCTGACACTTTCAGGCCAGCCACGATTCATTAGTCTGGGCTGAAAGCTGTGGCCATTGTCGCGCCGCTTCAGTCTGTTTGTGAAGAAGGGAAAGAGTGATAGTGCAGAAGCAGCAGTGAATGTAGGACTCTCTCTGTTTGTGTGTGTGTATACATGTAGCACTTGAGTGTTCTGCTTTTTTTCCTGTCAGCTCTATTTCTGAGCTCTGTGATGTGAGCTTTGCTGCAGTCTGAGGAGAGTGTTTTGACAGGCGGTCCTCAGCACTGTCTGAGAAAGGAATTATACTGAGGAAAGAGTAAGAACAGGAGCAGAGCCCTGGGGACTGTCAGCTTGTGTGTGTGTGTTTGTGTGTATTGCAAACAAAAAGAAAAGACAGAACGTGTCTGTCAAACTGTGCACGTTGTGTTTAAGGGTGTGGTTGCCTTATACTGTATGTGCGTCAACCAGTGTAACAGAGCAAGCAAAACGGGAGACTGAAAGAATATCATCGTACTTAGACGTGTTTTTTTTGAGTGTGTGTGTGTGTTTTCTGCGGCCCGTGCTGACAGAGAGGAATCTGTTACTGAAATGTTTGTTTTACTGCAGTAAAATCTCTGTTATTTTAGCCACTGGTATCCGGATCGAACCACAACAGTCTTTTAAAGAGTGACTGTGTTTGTAATAATGCTACAAAGAGCAGGAGTTTGATATTCATGCCCAGCTGCAGTTCAAACCTTCAAATAAACAGCAAACGCAAAACAGAAACCAAAATTTCACAAAGAACTTTTAGCATTGTTTAATATACAATCACCGGCCACTTTATTAGGTACACCTTACTAGTACCGGCTTGAACCCGCTTTTGCCTTCAGAACTGCCTTAATCCTTCGTGGCATAGATTCAACAAGGTACTGAAAATATTCCTCAGAGACTTTGGTCTATATTGACATGATAGCATTAACACAGTTGCTGCAGATTTGTCGGCTGCACATCCATGATGCGAATCTCCTGTTCATACCACATCCCAAAGGTGCTCTATTGGATTGAGATCTGATGACTGTGGAGGCAATTTGAGTACAGTGAACTCATTGTCATGTTCATGAAACCAGTCTGAGATGATTTGTGCTTTATGACATGACGCGTAGCCATCTGAGGATGGGTACACTGTGGTCATAAAGAGATAGACATGGTCAGCAACAATACTCGGGTAGGCTGTGACGTTGACATGATGCTCAATTGGTACTAATGGGCCCAAAGTGCGTCAAGAAAATATCGCCCACGCCATTATGTCACCACCACCAGCCTGAACAGGCAGGATGGATTCATGCTTTCATGTTGTTGATGCCAAACTCTGACCCTACCATCCAAATGTTGCAGCAGAAATCAAGACTCATCAGACCAAGCAACGTTTTTCCAATCTTCCATTTACCATTTTTAGTGAGCTTGCGCGAATTGTAGCTTCAGTTTCCTGTTCTTAGCTAACAGGAGTGGCACCCGGTGTGGTCTTCTGCTGCTGTAGCCCATCCACCTCAAGGATGGACATGTTGTGCTTTCAGTGATGCTCGGTTGACCTCGGTTGTAACGAGTGGTTATTTGAGTTACTGTTGCCTATCTATCAGCTCGAACCAGTTTGATCATTCTCCAACGGACCTCTGGCATCAACAACGCAGTTGCGCCCACAGAACTGCCGCTCACTGGATATTTTCTCTTTTTCAGACCATTCTCGATAAACCCTTGAGATGGTTGTGCGTCAAAATCCCAGTAGATCAGCAGTTTCTGAAATACTTAGACCAGCCCGTCTGGCACCAACAACCATGTCATGTTCAAAGACACTTAAATCACCTTTCTTCCCCATTTTGATGTTCGATTTGAACTGTAGCAGATCGTCTTGTCCATGTCTACATGCCTACATGTATTGAGTTGCTGCCATGTGATTAGCTGATAGGAAATTTTTGTTAACAAGCAGTTAGACAGGCATACGTAATAAAGTGGCCGGTGAGAGTATTTCAATTTTTAAAAGTTACTTTTAAGTATGTAAAACAAGCTAAATAAATAATTATATAATATATAAAATATTTATTTAAAATCTTAAAATGTTTTCATTTTAATAATTTCAATTTATATTAACAACAGGATACAATATGATCATTTATTATATACAGTCAAGCCCAGAATTATTCATACCTTGCAAATTCTGACTTTAAGTTTTTCTTCAAATATAAATAAAGGTTGAGAATTTTTTTCTTCAATGATGCCCCTATACATTGTCTTATTATCTTTTAGGAGAAGCCTTTGTCATATCCAATCAAAAAAAAGAACTTGCTAGTTAAAGTAAGAAGAGTGAGAATTTGCCAGAGGAATGAATAATTTTGGGCTTGAATGTAAATGCTAAATATGATACACAAAAATAACAATATTACAAAATTTCATTATTAACTAAAACATCCATGTTCATTTGATACCTTCTCATAATACTGCAGCTCGTAGTCGAGTATGACACCGTTGGGCTGGTCTGGCTGGGACCATGAGAGTGTGATGCTGTCAATGGTACGGCTGACCTGATGCATGATAGACACTGTAGAAGGAGCTGGGGGGAAACAAAAAACAAAACAGAGGCATATTACATACAGCATTGAATGAATAAGCCAAAACAAGCAGTGCACCAACCTAAACACACTTTATATATAGTGACAGAGGCATTAGAGCAGAGATCCTGCAGTGTGATTAAACAGATGTAAATTGCATGGCGCTGAACCACATAAACAAGGTGGCGAGGGGGATTTCCAGGCCAGACTGGGTCTCTGTCTCCCTCATTGGTCATGCTTCTTCAATGTGATGTAATCTAGCCTGAAATCTCTTCTTGTGTTATGTTCTCCTCAGCTAGAAGGCGGACTAATTTTGTGGTGCGCTGAAAACAAATAAATCCAGATACAATTTATGCTTATGGAAACCAAGTACGGTGAACGCAACTGCTGTTTTGTGTCTCTGAATTGTAAATTATACACCTTTTTCCTTTTCATGATGTTTTGTGTGAATTATGAGAGCATCCTTTGTTAGACTGTAAACAATTACTGAAGTGCTTTAAAAAACTGGTTACAATAAGGTGTCATTATTCTCTTCATAGTTCACCTATCAAATGTCAAAAAGCAAATTATTATAACAGAAGGCCAAGAACAAGCCCTAAAACACTGTAATATTGTGAACTTGTTGAATATTAGTGTACAAAGGGAATACAAAGAGAAAATAATTCTGACATGCCAAAATAATGAATGAAATGAAATGACTGAATGAAAAATCACACAATAAATGTAAAATATTTTATTGCATCATTATTATTACATTTATAGATCGCACAATTCATTACATTATACATTTATGCTTTATTGTTGTTACTCTAGGTAGTTTATTACATAAGATAATTCAGTAGTGATACAGTATTATTCAAATTTAAATTGTTTATCAATGAAGCCTATATAGCCTAGTATTAATTATCAGGGCTCAACAATAAGCACTGCCCAATGGCCCGGGGCCAGCGTGAGAAAAACTTGCGACAGTAGACAAGATTGTTACTGGCTTGATCGGGCCAATGCTGCCTTGTCACTAAAGTTTAATTTGCCTGTGACTTTGTCAACTGCTTTCAAATACAGTCTTAAAATTGAGAAACAGTTTGTGCTTTTAATCCTTTAAACGCTACCTTCTCTGTGAAGTCGTCAACACCATATTGCTTTTTCGGCTCCTCTTATCTGATTGGATGTTGTGAGCACGTTATTTTTTCTGTGACAACCAGTACAGTGAAGAGATGGCAACATGGCAGCAAAATCTAATTATGAGACTAAAAGAAAACGTCTGTTTCTAAAATCTTGATGCAGACATTTATGTGGGCACAGTGATGTTTTGCACAGTTTGCAGTCAGTTTGGCAAGTCAGCTACCTTTTGTTTTGCAATTAAATACCTGCACATTTTCCATACAGCTCTTTTTTGTTTGCATAACACTTTGAATTTTGCTCATTATACATTTATTAACATATTTTTTTTAATTTAAATTCTAGATTCACAGACGTTATTTTTGACACATTATTTAAAATATGTGGCTAAGAAATAGTTATTAACTTTATTTTTGGTGGAGCCACCTGAACCACTGGCCAGTAGAACAATCGGCATTGAATCCTGCTTACAACTATAATTACTAAAATTAAAAGATTTTTTATAAATTAATCATCAATCCTCAAGGATAACGTTAATTTAATTACTGAAAAAAAATTAAGCACAAAGCCAAACGTATACCTCTCACTCAGATTTGACTGTGTATATGGATTATTTGAAGCACTGTATTATTCAACATTTTTTGTTTCAGTTCTTTTAATGAAAGTTTCCCAAAATGGATGTGCAACCCATTATTTGAATAGTGGAAAAAGTTTTTTTAATCAGTATGTTTGACAATGGGGGTAGTATGGTGGCTCAGTGGTTAGCACTGTTGCCTTACAGCAAGAAAGTTGCTGGTTCGAGTCACGGCTGGGCCAGTTGGCATTTCTGTGTGGAGTTTGCATGTTCTCCTCATGTTCGCTGGGTTTCCTCCAGGTGCTCTGGTTTCCCTCAAAGTGCAAAGACATGCGGTATAGGTGAATTGAATAAACTGAATTGGCTGTAGTGTATGACAGTGTGTGAATGTGAGAGTGTGTGGTTGCTTCCCAGTGCTGGGTTGCGGCTGGAAGGAATGCTGTGTAAAACGTATGCCAGAATAGTTGGCAGTTCATTCCGCTCTGGCGACCCCTGATAAATAAGGGACTAAGCCGAAGGAAATTGAATGTTCGTAATTATGGTGAAAAGTGTCAAACCATATATTACTGGCTCTGTTGTATCGTACTTGTCCAACCTGATTTCTCTACAAAAGATAGTTCACCCCGTTCATTACCGAAATAAAGGTCCAGGGTGTGCCTAACAGCCATTAAGCATTAGAGCGTGGCGTATCGAGTCAGAAAAACTCAATGGAGATGCTCAGGAACGCTGCTGGAGCTGTGTGAGGTTTGGAAAGGCTGGGATTTATGGCCCTCGTCCCCTCTAAGGCTCAGGCCTGTTAAGACACGGGCCTCTCCTGCGACACACACATACACACACTTTTGTATGAAAAAGCCACTCAGTAGGAAAGCCCGTAGCTGCTATCAGCTTGAGCTTACGTTCTCCGGGGTTGAAGGAGAGCTTAAGTGGCTTATTCGTCTGCTTATTTCCCGCTCTTGAGAGCCCAGAATGAGCTGTAAATCTGCCTCAAATGCACAGGTGATGGAGGAGTGTGGAGTCCAGTGCTTAGAAGAGCACTGCTCAGTTTAAGTAAGCGTTTCTATCTGGAGGTTTCACGAACATGACATTTCAGCTTTCAATTAATTATCAAAATTGATAGCTAATAATGATTTAATTGTGTTTTCGTTACTCATGCCACTTACAGCATGGGCTTTATATACTGTACATACTCCTTGATTTACATTGCATCTGGAGTAATACAATGCAAGCAAATATTACAAATAAAAAAATAAATACAATATAACCAACATCTGCTATCAAATCTTCCCATATTTATTACTAAATTGAAATAAACAATGTTTAAAAATATATAACCAGCCCAACCTGACTTTGTGTTAACCTGAGAGTAAATGTTTCCCTAATTATTGGTATGTATGTGTAAATGCATAAATAAATATAAACTAAATTAACAATTTTAAATAATATAATAAAAATATAATAGAATAAAACTTTTTCAACCTGACCACTAAATTTACTACTAAACTAAACTAAAATGCCTGTATACAATTAAAAATCATTGCACACAATATCCTATCAGGCATTTATGTACTATTGGAAAACACATCATACTGCTGAACAAGCTATAATCTTTTTGTCCCTGCCAGTTAATAAATATATGCCAGAGGATAATGAATGGCTTCCCTGGACTCTACAGGAGTGCATGAGAATCCTCAGCCAGTATGCACGGCCATGCTCAATCCACCCAAAAGCTATGATTTAAAAGGCAAGCTACGGGCAGCATCTTGTCAACTTTAATTTTGATATGTGGTTTCAAGACAGGACTAATACAGCAAACAGTCAGGCTTCCACAATGGGGAAGCATAAAGGCATCTTATTATACATGAATCTATATGAATACATTTACAGTAAAAAAAAATGCTTTTTAAATTAACTCTTGGAAAATTTAACCCTGTGAGACCCAAATATATAAAGTGAGTGCATTTTTTAACCTCTTAGATATTGTTTAAGGAGGACTCTGATGTAGGAATTAAATATTTTTCAAATTTTTTTTTTTTTTTTTAGCAAGGTTTTAGGAAAATATTGCAACGTTGGGCCTAGTCATAAGCAGAATTTCTGTGGGCTCACTTTGTCTGAACAGGTATACAAAGCATTTAAGCATTCATTTGTAAGGTTATTCACTTACTTAGCCCCATAGCAGTATACATCATAAATAATAATCACACAATTCTCATATTTTTTATGAATAAGCATTTATTTAACAATTTATAAAATGTATTTATCATTAATAAAAATATTTGGAAAACATGTTCTGCCTTTTTTCATTTGCATAACATTACTGTGCTCTTCACTATCTCAACAAAGTAACTGAAGTGCTTGTTCATGCTTTAGTTACATCACAGATTGATTACTGGAACTCTCTCCCAACTGGCATCCCCGATAAGCAACTTCATAGATTACAGTTAATTCAGAATTCAGAAGCTAGGATAGTTACCTGCCCACATGCTTCTGATCACATAACTCCAATTCTCTTTCACCTGCACTGCCTCCCTGTCCGCTGTTGTATACAATACAAAATCCTCCTCTTAACATACAAAGCTCTTTATCTTGGCACCTCAATATCTTTCTGATCTTCTTCATTTGTACCTTCCTTTGCGCTCACTGAGATAATCTTCTGCTGAATTGTTATCTGTTACAAACTTTAAGTTACTCAAAGTTATGGAACTTCCTGACTATTTCCAATTTTAAATCTCAGATGAAACCTTTTTATTTGTTTAGGATGTATTTAATGATTTGCTGGTTTAATATTTGGTCGATTGTTATTATTACTGCTTGTATTTTTATGATGTTCTTGCGATATGCTGTAAGATGTCCTTGAGTGCTTTGAAAGGTGCCTATAAATAAAAGGTATAACTATTATAAAAAAATATTTGGTCACATTTAGTGTGGTTTGAATGTTTACTTGCAGTGATAGCCCCTAAGACAGTTCTTTTCATCTGAAAAGCACAGGTGAAGTAGTTGTCTGCATAGGTCTTGTAGTTTTGACCCTATGGAAGTGTGGAGGCGAGCTTCATCACAACATCACCTGACAGCCCAAGTTCAGATTTGACTTGTGGTATTCTTTTAAAAATATTTCCCAAATGTTGCTTAACAGACAGAAGATCTGTATTTTAAACATTTTAAATCTTTCATTCATTCCTTTTTTTTTCTTTCGGCTTAGTCTTGATTTATCAGAGGTCGCCACAGCGGAATGAACCACCAAATATTCCAACATATGTTTTACGTTGCGGATGCCCTTCCAGCCATAACCCAGTACTAAGACAATTTTTAAACATAAAAATTTTAATAACTCATTTTAAATAACAAAATTGTTTTGTTTTTGCCATGGCAGTAGTGCTTGATATTGTCCTACTTATGTCGTAAGATCCTAGTATTCAGCTTTAAGTGCAATTTAAAGACTTATCTAGGTTAATTAGGTTAACTAGGCAAGTTAGGATAATTAGGCAACTAATTGCATAACAGTGATTTGTTTTGTTGACATTAAAAAAACAAATAATACTTAGGGGGTCTAATAATAATGGCCTTGAATTGTTTGCAAAAAACTGCTATTAATCCACCCAAACAAAAAAAAATTAGACTTTCCCTAATCGAAAAAAAAAAATGTAGGAAATATTGTGATAATTTCCTGTTAAAATCTGTTAAACATCACTTGAGAAATGTTTGGAAAAGTACAAATTTCACAGGAGGGCTATTAATTTTGACTTCAACTGTACATATATATGTATGTATAAAGGCTGACATATGCATTTTGTGTGCTGCATTTACATTTCGCCGAGCCTGTTGCTGGTAATCCAATCTGAGCTAATGCAAACAAAGTCAGAGCATGTACAGCAGCTCACAGGGGTGAACATATGCTGATTTGAGAGAGCTGAAAAAGCAGACCATTGCAGATTTCCAAGATGTTTTTCCTGACAGCGGCCCATCACACAGAGTTAGTATGAATGTTACAAGGAGCCCCTGTTATGCTATTTAATATTTTAAAGGAGATCTCCTACAATATGTTTACATACTTCCAAGTTCAAAAAAGTGACTTTATTCTGCACTCTCTCACTGATAAACAACTAATAAAGTGCAGTAACAATGTAGGAGATTTTCTTTTTAAAAGCTTTTGAAGGTGCCGAAGACACACTAGATTAGAATAAATGTTTTCTTTAGACAATAAATGCTTTAGAAAAAAGCAAAGTAGACACTGTGTGAAGGAAGCAAAAAACACACAAGTTCCACAAACTAGTTGATCTAAAAAATTTGCAGACCTTTTAGATTCACAAATTTCACCACTATAGTTCAAAAAAGCAGAACGGATGCATTTCAAAAACCCTCTAGGCAAACAAAGTGTACTCAGAGTCATGGTCATCAAGTGTTTGTTCTACTTGTGTGGAATTTCAATGTCTCCACACAATTGTTCTCAATGGTGCAACTAATGAAAACTTTATCTGCAAGGATAGGTGCTTTTTCTTTTACATTTTCCTGGCAGACGGGGCGTTCGGAAACACATTGGAATGATCACACTGTGCGTCACACTTGGGTACTGTGTGTGAGGGGCAGAAAACATAAGCATGAGGAATAGATAACATTTGCATATATGCGCTATGGAAAACAACCAGATGGGAATGAACGGTCATGTTTAAAAGTCAAATTGAATAATGACGAGCTTATAGATGTTTGCATCTCCAAACAATTCATCGCTTGTTTATTCACCACAGTGCTGGCAACAAAATTAATATAGTCTGTTCTTCTGGATCTAATATGACAGACATAAGGGTTTCTGCACCCTTTATGACAATTTTTCAATCGTTTCTGAAACCCAATTCTGTACTATGTGCCAGAATCTCTTAACATCAATGCGCAGCAGATTCATAATGGATAATACACAGGGTTAATTCCACTCATATAAGTGTATTAGTCTTTAATGAGGCATAGTCATTGCTGAGCTCTGATCCAGTCGAAGCTGGTAAATAAATGCCTTTAAGCCATTATAACTACAAAAAGCCACGTCATGACGGATTCTTTCTTGGAAACCCAACAAATCCATCCAAATAAAACTTACAGATCTTGAAACTTACTTACATTAAAAAAATGTTTATTTAAATAAAGACGACCTGCAATTTTTTTTTCAACAGTGTTAGTTCTCATTAAACAAAATTCTATTTTAAACAAATGATCTATATGTATATTCCTTAACTTATCATTAGTCAATCAGCTTTGCCATTAATCAAATAAATCACATTACATTGATGTATAATTATAATATATATATATATATATATATATATATATATTATAA
>CAIGQZ010032461.1:11202763-11227482 GCA_903798205.1 Danio tinwini | reverse complement strand
TTCATTCATTCATTCATTCATTCATTCATTCATTCATTCATTCATTCGTTCATTCATTTGTGTCTATTCATTCATTCATTATTGGTATATAAACTAGTTACACTAATAACATGTTAATGGTTGTTTTCTGTAAATCATGGTAAAAATCTAGTCATTTTGGTTAGAAAAATACACATTCTAGTTTATGTAAAATAAATAAAGCAGTTTTTTGTACTGTTTGGATTTTTAATTGTATACTTTTGAATAAACAAAAAAAATGACACAGTTCACACTTATTTTGTAGCACATTTTAAACGTAAGCTGAGTGTTGCAGTCCATGTTGTTTATCAGTCCCACATTTTATCTCAATTTTGTAAAAATCATATCAACAAAGGTTTCTGTTGCATTCAAATTTTAGGTTAATCATGTTTCAGCTTTATTTTTTAGGTTTATTTCAACTTTTAAAGTCACTTTAATATAATGCCAGTTGAAATGACTTATACAGTTAATTTGAATGAACTTAAGCATCTATAACTTTTTTTTTATTTTGAGAATTTTAAACTCTAGATAGTAAATAATAATAAAGTGGATAATAAAGCCCAGAGTGTCTTTTCAAAGATACATAAACTGTGAATGTAGACCAAATCATTCAGCAACTGTAAACGTTTTAGTTTGGGATGGTTGTTTTTGAGAAAGTGCCTCTTACAGTGAGGGAAAGGACACCGATATAGTCTCAGCAAACTTTTTACAGAAATCTCATTTTGCATGCTATCATCATCAAATTTTAAATATTAACTCAAGAGACACTTGGCTTTCAAGTCATATTTTTTCTAGGACATTACATTAATATTTTTTCTGTGTTTGTATATGGAAAAACAAATATTAAACACAATTTTTTTTCTCATGACTTCATAATGTATAACTTGTTTATATTTTAAATATATTTAACATGTAACTTCCCCTTTTACCATAGTAAAGCTCAAAGTGTCTTTTTTCCAATGATACCCAGTTTGTGTTTGTAGCTTACTGGAGTCAGGGACTGTTACGGTTTAAAGTTAGGTAGGTGTAAAAACAAAAACAAAGCACCAGCTCTTTTTGCATATTTATTTATTTAAATACTTAAACAATTGTACTTTCTTTGCCATGACTGCATCGCCACCACAGCTGCACATTATTTTCTGACAATTCAACACACTAACGTCAATTATTCATTTTACATTACGATTACTACACCTAGAGACTGTTCAGATGTTGTATTTAAAGATATTTGTCTGGTTTTTGCTCTCAAGGTGCTCTTACACATCTCATTTAATGCCCTATAGTAAACTGTGAAGTAGGGCTGAGCGATCAATTAACTCGAGTGTGAAGTTTACATCAATTTGTTTGAATGAAAATTGGTTTTCACTCTAACACGTGACGCTCCCTTCTGGGTTCCTGTAGTCATACAAACAACACAGAAGTGAGCAGGAAACAAATAAGCCTGCCAAAAAAAAAAACAGCAAAACTTGCTCAGTGCACTAGACTAATCTATCAGATGCAGCGGTCTGACACAAATAAAAGCAATAAAATCAACCCAACAGCCTAATGTGAGTCATTTATATGAACTAGGGATGCAACAGTTATAGATTTTGGTTTAGTTTGATTAGTCTAAGTAATAATCACAGTTTCACTGTTATCACAATTATTTACAAAACACTACTAGTTTAGTAAATCACATGAAAACTCCTTATATTTCTTAATATATATATAAATTAAATAAAATAATATATAAAATAAAATAATAAAAACCAAACAATAGTCCATTTCTCTTTGAACTTAAAATTAAGTAAAAAAAAGTTTTTGACACTTAAACATGAGAAATACTTTTTAAATAAATAAATAAAAATAAGAATAAATACAAAATAGTATTTGTCTAATGTAAATATAAGCATCATATTAGCTAAGTATTTTCCTTTTAAGGAGAACAAATGTAGTCAATGGCTGCTGAACTTCTGTCTGAAAGGCACTTTTGATCAACTATATTATGAACTTTTTGCCTTTTTTTTGTTAAAATGTGCATATTCCATACAAAGCATAAAGCTGAACAGTCAGGTCTTGACACGTGACTCGCGGTGCTCTCGCACCATTCTTTCAACTAGGTGTGCCTAGAAAGCATGAGCGCGTCATGCCGTGTGCGCATCGTGTGCACGTCACTCACAAACTTGACCGCACTACAGACGCGACATGTGAACAGCCCTTACCTAATAGCCTCAGCCAGCCATAGTTAATCCAGTCCAGTTGGCAAGACTTTGTTTAGTGGCAGCAGTTTTGCTCTGTGCAGAACCGCAGTGTTGAGAAGCCTTTACGATTAATTAACCATGATGAATTAAAACGCGGTTAATAGTGAAATCGGTTAATCATTACATCACTAATTTGAACTGATATAACACAAAATAAAAATGAATTAAGCTCTGAATGCATGCTCATTGAAATAAATAAATAAATAAATAAATAAATCATCTTGAAAAAGGCCCCCTTTTTTAACAACCATGAGTTTACTTTTATTGTAGTTTACTTTCACTGTAGTTGTATAAAATGGTGTCATTACTATTATCATTAATATAAAACTTGTGTATGCAATTCTGAATAGATCTTGCTAAAATTAATCTTTAAATGATAGCTTTTTTTCTTTAGCATTTCTATATCCTATAAATAATTATAATTATGATAAAGTTATCTAGGTTAATAACCTTCAACTCGATTTTTTTGTGAAGTTCATATCGCCCAGCCCTACTGTGAAGTAACTAAAATCAATGAGTGCTATGAAAATGCAATGCAGTCTAAATTATATAAATGTATAGATAAAGCAGAGAGGACGCACTTGTGCAGGGCATCTCTAGCGGGTCAGAGTCTGTGCGGTAATATCCATTTCGGCAGACGCAGTTGGTGGCTCCGTCGTTGGTTGTACGGCTGTTGATAGGACACTGCAGACATTTCTCATCTCCTTGCGCAGTCTTGAAGAAACCCGAAGGGCATGCTGAAACAGAGAGAGAAAAAAGAATGACAGATTGAAAAAGACGACAGTGAACTTTTTAATATTACATGATTGTCATGGGCCGGAGCACACCAATGAGATGATGGGTCACTGGAGTCGAGCAGAAACACACTTTAAAGCATTTCACGCATGTAAAGAAAAGCTGTATAGTCAGGTAAACACAGCACATTCATTATATAAGCCTGAATAATTCAAACCCTGTGCTTTTACATGACACGCAATTCACTTCGTGTCATCTGCTCATGGGCGTTTTGTTTTTTAATAGGTCAATCGTGGAGACAAAGGCCAAATCACTTTCTATGCAAATACAAATAAGCAGGCGAAGGAATGCGGACTCATCTTCCGTCTCCTTTTGCTGAATCTTGGACTTTTCACCTGTGACATTCTCCATCTCTGTTGGTGCTGGAATCCCTCCCAGAATTCATTGCACCTGCGATGGCTGAGTGTCAAGTGCTGTTTTGTAATCAGATCTGGACAGAATAGCTGTGTGGGAGTGTGAAATGTGTCTATTTTTGCCAGAATACACAACTACCTGTTAAAGAAGACATATGTAAGTTGTTTCATGTATTAAAGTATGAACAGTTGTTAACAAAACCTCTAATGAAATCTGGATTTCCTAGGCTGTCTATCAAAGCACACAGACTGCTTTTTACATGTAGGATTTGGGACACTTGCTGGGAAAGTTTAGGTGCTCTTCTGAGTGCTTTGTTTCTGTTGACAAATGTAACAAATGCTTAAACACTGTTCATGGTATTGAAAGAGAAAGGAAGGGATTCATTCAAACTACAATCATATATTGTGAGATATATACAGTACATCAAGTCTGTAGTGTCCAATATATGTTGTAATAAACCATCCTAACGATGTAATTTTTAATACTTCATCTGTGGATATGATGATTGTGCACTGCAGTGCTTTTGCAGACATCCATAATCAACCATGTTTCATTTACTGTGTATTTTACCACATTTTTGTATTTTTTCTGTTTATTTTGCTATTGAGAGGAAAGTCTCATATAAAATGTTGATTCCAGCAGTGTGGACCACCATTGACTGCTTAATTATGATTGCTTAAATATAATCAAAGAATGAAGAAGAACATCCACGTAAATGTACTGAGGGCTTTAATCGCATTCAATCTCATACATTAAGTGCATATGAGTGCAAACATGTGCAACAAGTTGTTGGCTGCAATGCACTAAATGGCCACAGATATGACTAACAACAAAGGTTTTATCTTATAGCAATATGAAATAACATTTACAATCAAATATATATTGATAATGATATATACATTTACACAGGGTTTTTCTTGGTGGCCACCTCCATCAAATTTATCACCACCTCTGCCTTTTGACAAAAATATCAGATTACATGTTATGCTCAAGCACTGCTGTTCATATATTTAATTACGTTTAATGTTAGCCTTTTAATTTAAGATATTGTTTAACTTGACAAAATTACAAGAATAATGCAACATGTTTGTTTCAAGTTGCAAAAATGTCATGATTGGGATACCACCCTCCTGCATTTTTATATTGTTATATATTGATATTATATATATACATATTCATTCATTATTTAATTCATTCATTCATTCATTCATTCTCCTTCAGCTTGTTTCCTTTATTCATCAGGGGTCGCCACAGCGAAATGAACCGCCAACTTATCTAGCATATGTTTTACACCGCGAATGGTCTTCCAGCTGCAACCCAGTACTGGAAAACATCCATACACACGCATTCACACACATACACTACGGTCAATTTTAATTTAATCAATTCACCTATACCACATGTTTTTGGACTGTGGAGGAAACTGGGGCACCCAGAGGAAACCCACGCCAGCACGGGGAGAACATGCAAACTCCACACAGATACGCCAACTGACCAAGCCGGGACTCGGACAACGACCTTCTTGCTGTGAGGCGATAGTGTTTACCACTGAGCCACTGTGTCGCCCCTTATAAATACATTTATTGATTTTTATTGATGGAGCAGATAAAATATGCACATGTAGGACGAGACTTGATTTCATTGACTGGGATTCAACTGGATTGTTAAAAGCAGTCCTCAAAAGCCAATGGGAGCCACAACTGATTGCAAGGTTTCTGCGTATTGCACACACTTTTGAGAAATCTTGTGGTCTGCAGAGGTCAAGTTTACTCTTGAGAGAATCTCAACATGATGGTAATGTTTCTTTTCAAATTAAATATTTTAGTATTTGCTGCTATTGCTGTTAACCATTACATTATCCTGTTGAGAAAAAAACTGCATACAGAATGCTGGTTAGGCCTGTTTTAAAGCATAAGTGTTAGTTTGAGATATAGTTTAACCTCTAGCTCCTGCTCAGGACCAGCACATGACCAGCTTAAAGCAGATCATGACCCGCTAAGAACCAGCTCAAACCTGCAGTCATGATTTAAAACATACCTAACCTGCGTATGCTGTTTTTTTTCAACAAGGTGCATTAAACAAGTGTAAAAGTGAACCACCATGCCACATATTGAATTAATTCAACTAAATATTCATTGAACTCATTTGATGTTCAACAGAAAGTCACTCATGCAGGTTTTAAAACACTACTCTTTGGTTTTGTTTTTGAGTCAACTATCTCAAGAATGTGTAGTAAGATGGTAAACAGGATACTTTCCGATTCCACGTCAGCTTTATAGGTTTGTTGTTTTAATCTGCAAAGCTCTCCCAGATAGCAGGAGTGTATTTTCATGTGTGCATGCTGGAATACCCTTGAGGCCTTTCAGACACGCCAGTTTTTATCTTGTACTTCTCCTCATACCAAACAAACAAAGTACTTCCCAAGGAGTGGGAAATCTGACAAGCACTTGGCCGGGATGAACAGCACATTGCTGCGGAGTGAACGACTCCCAACACTAACCCAACCCTGAGCACAAAAGAAAAAGACCACAGCCAGCAACAGCCCACATGCACACACACATCTGGAAGGAGAGGCTGTTTCGGCTCGCCAAGTTTGAAAAACCTCCGTCACCCTGTTCCTAATAGGTGACCTTGTTTCCACGCCAAATGATTTGAACACACCTTCAATATCTGAACCGTTTTAGTGGAGCTAAAAAGCAATAAAGCGCAGACGCTTCGGCCTCCATAGTCTAAGCTGGCAATCACGGCAAAGATTTGTGCAGCAGGCCGGCCAAGGAAAATGTCTGTCTACGGGTTTATTTGGAGAAAGCAACTCCAGTCAGGGTTCAGCCGTGCTCTTAAACACGCACAAATAAGCCAAACTGTACATCCGTTGAGGCGGTGAGATCACATTCTTACAGCTCAATTACAGAGGGCAGAGGTTAACTAGTGCCCAGTGGTCATTAAAGGAGGGGGGGTCTGTTATTTCAGTCAAACGTTTCAGACAGAAATGGTGCTATTCCCCATTTCCGCTCACCTGCTTGCCCCGGACCGTCTCTCGATCCCATTTCAACACCCTGGCAAACCACAGAACCGGCACAGCATCCAGGAACACTTCTGACTGCCATACATGGACACACACATACACGTTTTTACATTCCCTCTTTGCACTCAACACATCCGCACTCTTTTTCTTTTTCCAAAAACTCCCACGTATTTTCTCCCTCTTAAGAGTTTAAGCAAACTTAGTCTTTCCCAAATCCAGCTGACAGGTTTCTATAAGCAGGAAACTGACAGCCCAGTTCCCCAGAACACACACACACATACACATACAGTATACACACAAATGTGTAAAATGACGGCTAAATATCCCAGAATCCCACATGAACAAGAGTATAATAAACGGTAAGAAATGGACTGGTGAAAAAAAAAGCACAATGTGAAAGCGATAGAGCACCTCGGTTTAATATTAGATTTGACATGTTTTTCTTTTCAAATGATTTATGGCAAAACTAACCATGTGTAGAATGAAATATGAGGCTCGTGTGTTCAGAGAAAGTGTCACTGGAGTCACCAAGACAAGCACAACTGCAAAGCTTCAGGATTTAGGATGAAACTCAGATAGAAAAGTAATCAAAACAACAATGGAAAACAGACTGGACACAAATGGACTGCGATCAAAGAGAGAGAAAACAGGAAGAGAGAGAAAGCTGTAGCAAGAAATTGCTTCGAATTAATCAACTTTGCTTCTATAATTTATTCTAAAATGCAATTTACAGATGCAGTGTTTGAGGGTTTTTCTTCAGAATGTGTTTTTATATACTTTAGGGGAGCATAAGGAGCATAAGCTGAACTAAGGGGGAAAGGGCACATTATAAGAAAAAAATCCCTAAACAATATATGTAATGTAAAATAAAAAATATAGGTTTAGTTAATTGTTTTATTTTCTATAAAATATCTGATCAACAATGATTACATGTGCATTAATAATAAAAAGCAATAATCAGACTGGGAGAAAGCTTAATTGCAGATGTTTACAAGACAAGCAGTGCAGACATTATTACTAGAGGTGTGAATCTTCAAACAGTATTACTTTAACATGTATGACAGACCTATTTAAGACCCCCACAGACCCGTGCAAAGGTCAATAAGTATCACAAAATGTCAGATCATTTGACCTTTTTACGGATAGTTTAAGTCACACATTAACACGGCGTGACTCCCCACACATACAGTATGATGTGATATTTACTACACTCTACAAATGCTGGGTCAAGTACAAACAAAGCCAACCATTGGGTTTAAGTGTCATTTAAATTTAATTGGGAAAAAAAATCCATTGTTAGGTTGTCCATATTTGACCCAATGTTTGGTTGACATCCCAGCATTTTTAGCTTTAAATAATCTAGCTCCTGTTTATCTAAGCAACCTTCTGCTTTGCTACAATCCAACCTGCTCTTTAAGATCTCAAAACTCAGGGCTTCTGGTAGTACCTAGAATAGCAAAGTCTACTAAAGGATGTCTAGCCTTCTCATTTATGGCTCCTAAACTCTGGAATAGCCTTCCTGATAATGTCCGAGGCTCAGACACACTCTCCCAGTTCAAAACTAAATTGAGACAAGACTAACTAGAGACAAGTCGCTGCATTGATCTTGTGGGCCAGCCTGAACACCTGTCAGTTGTCTGTTGAAGTTTGTTCCTCGCCACTGTTGTCACTGGCTTGCTTGGTTTGGGACTTGTGGAGCTGCGCACTGATGTATTTGCTCTTCAGTGTTTGGACTTTTAGCAGTGAAAATTAAACCACACTGAACTAAACTAAACTGAACTTTAACTGAAGCTGCTCTGACACAAGCTACTTTCGTAAAAGTGCTATAGAATAAAGATGAATTGAATAAAAATATATTTTTGAGTGTATAAAGTAATAACATACTTTCTAAACTTTTTTTATGGTCCAAAAAATGAACAGAAGGTAACATTAATGGTTTTAACACCTGGTCTTGCAGGCTGACATGCCCTAAATAGTGCTGAAGGGAAAATTGTGCAGCTTCTCTAAAAAAATACAAACTTTGAGGGCTAGATTCTCCATCAACAAACCCTGCCAGTCTCCTAGAGAGAGATTGCTTATGCCACGGTGAAGAAGAAAGGGGGAGGACGGCACTGAGTATCTGCGCCTGACTCC
The DNA here is from genome assembly GCA_903798205.1 of Danio tinwini. NCBI lineage: Eukaryota > Metazoa > Chordata > Actinopteri > Cypriniformes > Danionidae > Danio > Danio tinwini. Next base: position 11,218,917 of record CAIGQZ010032461.1, on the reverse strand, counting down.
ACCACTTGCTGTCTGGGCATGACCTTGCATGTCTCCCTACTTGCTTCCAGATGGTTCCATTCAACCAATAGAAATAATGTCAGCCATGCTGCAAACGTAGGGGCCTGTGCTAAACATGGCTGTTGAAGCGCACGACTCCGCTTGCAGACCTACCCCGTGTGGAGGAATGCAATTTGAGGATGAGGAGAAAAACAGTGTCAGCTGTAGCCCTAGGGATGATAGAAAGCCTGATTAAAGAGCACATCAGTGCTTTGATACAGCTCGCATCCAGATTAGAAGCTGTCGCATTGTTTGATCACAATGTTTCTCTCGTAAGCTCAGCATGGAAAAAAATACCACCGCTTTGCTTTTTTTGGCAAAATTGAAGTCTGTTTGTTTAGAAAATAACAAATAAGGACACTTTTGAGACACTTTGGGCCCTTTGGTCTCTTTTTGATAAGAGTGATTAATCTGGTTCTGTAGAGATGAAGAGATGAAGTCATTTCAAAATACTTCCCTTGCTGAAAGGACTAGTTTATTGAAAGCATTTATTTAAAACAGCCGGTCCATGCTGGATTATGCTGGCTTGGCTGACCTGCATGGCCTTTAATCTGGCTGACAAAGACAGTGTTGATAGTTAAGCTAGAGAAGAAGCTTTGTGGTGACACCAGCATCTAACTGACAGATATGGTGACCAGATATGGGAGATTCTTCAAATCCACCTCAGTAATTGAAAAAAATTAAATAAATAAACACTGCTGCATTAGCAGTGTGAGTTAAGACTATATGCTCGAGACTTATATGTATTTAACTATGCATCACTTTATATTTTTTGATGCATGTCATGATCGAGACTTAATATTCATTCATTCATTTTCCTTTGGCTTAGTCCCTAATTTATCAAGAGTCGCCACAGTGGAATGAACCGACAACTATTCCAGCATACGCTTTACACAGCGGATGCCCTTCAGCCCAACCCAACACTGAGAAGCACCTATACACTCTTGCATTCACACACACTCTCATACACTACGGCCAATTTTGTTTACAGAATTCACTTGAGACTTATAATATTTATTTGAATTAATTTGTGGAATTTAACTAATAATATACAAAATTTAGTATATATAACTTTGTATCTAGTAAATATGATTTTTCTATCTAAATAAACATGGTTGTGCTGCTTACATATTTTCTGGATTTTATAATCAATAGAATAAACTTTTATTTATTTGAAACTAAATTATTATGGTTATGTGAAATGACATCACCAATTTACAGAATCCTTGCTGAATGAATAAATAACTAAATAAGTAAATAAATAAATAAATTAATTAATTAATAAAATCACCAATTTAATAAATCCGTAATGAATAAGTAAATAAATAAACAAATAAAATCATCAATTTAATATATGCTTGATGAATAAATAAGTAAATAAAATCACAAATTTAATGAATCATTGCTAAATTAATAAATACATAGTAAATATATAAATAAAATTACCATATTAATGAATCATTGATGAATAATTAAATAAATAAATAATTACATAAATAAATGAAATCACCAATTTAATGAATCCTTGATGAAGGAATAAATAAATAAGTAAATAAATAAAATCACCAATTTAATGAATCCTTGATGAAGGAATAAATAAATAAGTAAATAAATAAAATCACCAATTTAATGAATCCTTGATAAATAAATAAATAAATAAATGAAATCACCAATTTAATGAATTCTTAATGAAGAAATAAATAAATAAATAAATAAAATCACCAATTTAATGAATCCTTGATAAAAATAAATAAATAAATAAATAAAATCACCAATTTTATGAATCTTTAATAAATAAATAAATAAAATCACCAATTTAATGAATCCTTGATAAATAAATAAATAAATAAAATCACCAATTTAATGAATCCTTGATGAATAAATAAATACATAAATAAAAAAAAAATCACACATTTTTTTAATTATTGCTGAATAAATAAATAAGTCAATAAATTAATAAATAAATAATTAATATAATCGCAAATGTAATAAATCCTTGCTGAATAAATAAATAAATTAAATCACTAATTTGATGAATCCTTGATAAATAAATGAATAAATAAACAAATAAGTTAATACATAAATAAAATCACCAATTTAATAAATCCTTGTTGAATAAATAAATAAATAAATAAGTCAATAATTAATTAATTAATTAATTAATAAAATCACCAATTTATTGAATCTTTGCTAAATAAATAAATAAATAAATAAATAAATAAATAAATAAATAAATAAATAAATAAAATCACCAATTTAAGGAATTCTTGTTGATGAAATAGAACAAACAAACGAAAGGTGGGTTCAACTTGAACTATGGCTGCAGCCTGCGTTTAACGAGATTAGCCGAGCACAGACGGGGGTGGAATTGAAAATGGAGACAACAAGCCGGACACTTCGGTGCTCAAAGTTTCGGCAGTCATGATAACCGATCACATGTCGTGATCATTTATTTATTTATTGCAATAACAAAAAAATACTTAAAGTACAAAAAAAAAACAGAATACAGTCTCTGCAAACTATAATTCATTTTTAAACAATAAGGGAATTATGAATTACATTTAGGTAGCTTATATAACAAACACATGAGAAATAAGGGAAAAAAAGAGAGGGCACATAAAAATGAAATAATTATTCATGAATAGGCGTATTAAACACAAAACAAAAAGCACAAATTCTAGGAGCTTAAACATCTTAAACGTCTTTAGGCTACAAGGTGTTGAATGGTACAGTATGTGGTATATTAGTGTAAAATTCAAAGCAAGGTGTTTTGATTAATTCTTAAACAATGATTAAGATTATTTTGGATAATGAAAGCATTTAAAAAAAAAACTATTTAATCAAAAAATATAAAAAAGGACCAAAATAAATGAGCTACACTTAGTAGAAACTTCCCAGAAAGAGCAGGTACATCAATGTCACTTTTAAAATTTCTGCATAAACGGCTTGACAGGAAAACATATATTTTATAATCATATATTTTTGTATTTATTAAAATATTTTTTTTACTTAATTTGTTAAAGCTTTATAGGGGTGTCAGAATCAATGATGATAATTATATTATTACAAGTCTGTAAGACTTATTTAAGTTAATATTTAGGGTATTTACAAAAAATATAATTTAAATCGTTTATGGAGCTAAATACAGTAGTCTGTATAAAAAGGCAGATTAAACCTCTGCAAACAATCTAGCCTTTATAAACAAATTATTTAACAAAATATGATAATGCAGTAAAATATTTGTAGTTTTTTTAATAAGCATGATGTGTACAAGATAGAGAGGGTATACAAAATAATTGTTTGTTTTGAAATTTGTGGGACAGAAGGTTTCCAATAATACACCCAAAACACACGTGGTTGTTGTCATGCTGTGAATTTGGCGAATCGTGTAATATCTATGTCATCATCGCAGCTCCTGCAGTCGCTCTTCAGATGCTGCACCGGCTGAATCAATCGTTTGATCTCAAAGCGCTGTCACGGTACTTTAATGACACATGTGACAGTCACGTGGTGTCGCCACAGCATCAATCAGGACAAAATTTAACCGGCATACCCCGCTTTAAGACAGATTTCGATTGGTCTGCACAGCGCTGCATGAATTCGAATGCACCTAAAGCATGAACGAACGAACAAACTAATGAACAAATGAGCAGACAAATGAACGGTCGGACAGACAGTTGAACGAACATAACCGAGCCATTTCCAAAAATGAAAACACACATAGTGTTTTATTAGAGTTTATTTTGTAATAGTCTAAAATCCCAATTAAAGAACCACAAATATATACTCTCAATGCAATCCAGATCACATCAAAAAGGTTCAGGACCCGTCGTTGAGAACTTAGTTGTCGCATTTCAGTAACTACAGCATAAAGCAGTGAACGCAAACCACCTGGCACTCTTTCAGACCTTGCCTTCCTTGTGTTTATTGCCTCTAATAACACGTGCAGACCAAGGAAAAAGGTAGCAGTGGCATAATGGCAGGCTTAGTGGGCTGTGTGAGTCAAATCCCGTTGTGAACGTGTGCTTTAGGTGCCAGAACGCTAGTCCTGTTTTATTACAGGTAATTTTCGCTGGTGATTTCAAAGATTGCCAGAGCGTTTTCTTCCAGCCTGATTTACGTAGGTGCTAAAGAAAGAGGCATACACACACACAGATGTCTGCATGTGCGCAGGGGCCAGTTGGTAGCGGGGCAGGAATGTGTGTGTATGTGTACCAGCAGATATGGCTCCTCCAGCTGCGCCCACTTCAGGAGCCAGTGGTGCAAACAACAACGGGCTGACATTTCCATCATGGCCGTCTGGGTGTTACGTGGCATTCTCTATGGATGCTGCTGTATGCATCGCCTATACTGCTGCTAAAGTCAGTCACATGTAGAAAAAAAGTCCCAGTTGGGAGAAATAAAATGCACACAATCTGGTCACTCACATGCATATGCAATGAACATTTGTGTACCCCAATCCATACACACAGTCACATGTCCTTCGTTCCCCAGCAGAACAAAAAGGGCCCTTTGTCTGGGGTGACTGTAGTGGTGACAAATTCCCCTCCCTTTTTTATAACGCTGCCTGTCTATTCAGCCACTCAAAAGCCTGCTTTAAAAGTACTGCATTTAATGAAAGCTACATTAAAGAGAGACCAGGGACAGAGGTGTGTGTGTGTGTGTGTGTGTGTGTGTGTGTGTGTGTGTGTGTGTGAGGGGGTGGGTGAGGGTTTGTGTGTGTATGTGAGGAGAGATGCATGGAAGAGAAAAGCAGAAAAGCGAAGAACCAAGGGATGCTCGGTTTTGTTTGCGCAGCAGAAAATGTGCTGAAAGCAGGGAAATGAGGCAGAGTCTGAGGGGTTTTCTGTGGGGTTGGGGGAAGTCCTATTGTGACCGAGGGGAGCAGTGTGTGAAACAGATAGGTTATGGGTTTGTTACACACCATCTATCTGTGCTTTAGAACAGCTTCATATTTAATCAACCTATACAAAAATCTTTGTGGTGATTAGAAAGCATTGTATTTGAAAATAACACTAATAATGTGACTTTAAAAGGAATAACATATATAACAGCAATTGAAAGCATACATCAGTCAAAATGAATTGAATGGGCATAATTTATGATTTTAGATGATTCTATAATAATGTAATTGGATTTTTATCTTGCCTAAAGTATTTTATTGAAGAAAAATTGCTGGTACTTTCATGCTTTAATTTCACAGGAGGTTGAAAACAATGATTAGTAATGTATCCAATACTGAGCAACTGGAGGTACAAAAATACTAAACTAAACTAAACTAAACTAAAACGCAGAAAAATAAAGAAATATTGGTAATTTAATTAATCCAATACAGCATGCTCGCTAAACAGGTAAACTGCAACTGGAGGAATAAAAAACAAAACAGAACAGAACAGAACATATAACAGAACAGAACAGAACAAAACAACAAATCGAATAAAACAAAAATAAAATAAAATAAAATCATAAAAAAATAAAAATTAAATAAAAAAAAAAATGCAGGAAAATATTGGTAATTTAATTAATCCAATATAGCCACCCACCAGCCAGGTAAACCAAGCAACTCGAGGTATAAAAAACAAAACAGAACAGAACAGAACAGAACAGAACAGAACAAATAATTAAATTAAAGCAGAAAAATAAGCAAAAATATTGGTAATTTAATTAATCCAATACTGACCACTACAAATATAATAATTTATTTGTTTAAATTATTATCCTGCCATCAAATATTGATCAAAAAATTTTAAAGCAAAAAGTAATATCTATTTTTCATACTGTACATTATAAAGCTGTGTTTCCTAAATTCACTTGCATGTTATAAACGTTCAGATTATGAAATGAATGCAGTCAGTGATCTGAACGTTTCTCCCATCAACACTAAGTGTACAGCCTTTACTAGTAGCTTTAAGCAAGATCAAAATATTTACTCCATAAATATGCCAGTGTCTTGAAATTCTGCAAAGCTTCAAAGTAATCACGCGGTACCACAGGCCTAGAGCTGATCTACACACTAAAAGGTAATAAAAAGTTCAGCCTTCACCATCTCCTCGAGACTAAAAGAAAGAGTTTGAGAAAGAGAACAGTTTGGAAAAGCATCAGTGGGTCTCAGAATTCAATTAAGGCTCAAGCCTGACCAGCTAATTCAATCAAGACTGTGTGAAAGCAATTAGACAACTGGCATTCGGCTCACCCCTCCACACGGGCATAAATTACAAAATTATTTCCCTCTCCAGGTCTTCTTGTCTGATGCAATTAACATGCTAGGAACATGTCCTGTTAGTGAGGGAGCAAGCCGTGATCCTGGGAATAAAGGAGAGCATCAATGAACTTCCCAAGGCCTCTCAATGTCAACAAGAGAAACTTGTAACATAAAAGTTTGAGTTAGTTAGTCATGTGTGAAGGAATGCCATATGCTGGGCTGTCTTATCATAGTGAAGACAGAGTAGAGACCATATTTAATTTGACTCGAACAAAATCAGTCCAAGAGGAATACAAGCGTAGCCCAATACAGTGCTTTAAAAAACTTTGAATTTTGGTTAAAAAGAAGTATTTTTGGTTAAAAAAAAAAGAAACCCTGCTGAATAAGTAGGGGTTATAAATATTAGATATGACCGAAGGCTTAAAGATGTGTTGAAAAGACTCAAGAGTACTTCTATCCTTCACAGTCAAGTTTTATTTCACCATTAATAGTGTTTGCTGATCTGCTTGGACTGAAAGACTCCTACAGAATCTCAACTAGTTATGATGTGTTAGCTGCAGAATAATAATAAGGCTTTAACGTTACTTGACTAATATTTGTTTGACAGTGTGGATGACAATAATTGTGGATGACAGTGTTTCAGTTTAATACAAGTACTGTATTTAAGTCAAATATTTAAGTACAAGTTGTTAGACTAAACATAGTATATCTGCATTGTGTCCCCAGGAAACAAAATATTTCCCATTATGAATAACATACTCCACATTTGTAAAACCTTTATCAATAAAATTGCAATTTAAATAAGGAATTAACTGTTTAGTTTCAACACCTTTCACCCAGAGGCAAAAATCCTGCCTTTAAATTTAAACAGTTATTTGACATTTGTTTATATATATTTTTCAGTATTTCTTTCTAATTTATTTAAATGTAATAATTTATAAAACAATAGACAAATTATTTACTGAGACTATCAAGTTTGCAACCACTGGATGGATACATTGCTATACAGTACACTGAGACAACAGCAGCTAAAGAACAGTCATGATCCAAAAAAAAGACCTTCTGGATGTTTTAACACATGCCTGTGACTCATAAACTCAAGCTTATGGCTTTGTGAGACTTTCAGAAGTTCAAATGCTCTAATTTGAGTGAAATTCTGACATACACATGCATACTTCTCATCAGAAATTAGGGGATCCATCGTTGTGTGTGTGTGTCCATCTCAGCCCCTTTGCAGTTGTTAGACTTGTCTTCAGACAGGATCTGTAGCTCAAATCCGCCCAGCAGGCGCCGCCGCCGCAAATTAAGAGCACCGGTGGAGTGTGTGTGTGGAGAGAGATTACAGGGAAATGTGTGTGGCACCTGGGAAAGAGGTCTGAGGAGCGCCTGCAACAGCTGGAATGTGCATATGAGGGAGCGTATGTGTATGTGTGCGGGCGGCGGGCGAATGTACACATTCGTCTAACATGCTTGCCTCACAATTTAGATCAATGCATGGTCCCCACATGTTGCAGTCAATAAACAAGTCCAGAGAGGGAAGGAAAAAATATGCAAAATCTATTCCAGCTCAAAGGCAGTCAAACCCCAAAATGTTCAGATGGCTGAAACACTGTAATTAGAAAAGATTAGAATTGACAGCCTACTGTATTGTGTATGGTTATGTTTGTTTGTTTTTATTTCCCAACTGAAAGAGTGCCTGTATAACAGCTGTTACTAATTTTGTATATAATTTATATATAATTTTTTTTAACAAATATTTCCTATAAAAAATCATAATAAATATTTTGATCATAAAATGTCAATAGTATAAAATAAAATATAAAAAATTGTTAATTATTACATTTAACAATTATGGAATCTAGCTTGAGATGGCTTAATACGCTATTATTAAATAAATATAATAATAAAACCATTTTCACCAACATAATATTTAACTTAGCTATATTTGGCACAATGGCATTTATTAAATACATTATTTAAGTTTTGAAACTGTATAAACATGCCTTACAATAAAGAAATTTAGGCTGAAACCAAATTTTCAGAGTACACTTGACAAAAAACTAAACTGACTTAAGTAAACTTATTTATAAAGGTGCTCCGATTGATCGGCTTAGATCGGTATTGGCTGATAATCACATTAAATGACTCGATCGGTATTCGCTGATCTGAATCTGATCTGATCTCATGAACTGATCGCAAGTGTTTGTGTTGAAGATGAGCTAAATATTTGAATGACCTTGCATGTATTTAGGGCCTTTTTACATAAAAGAACTAAAAGAACGTCTGTGTTCTTTACAACACTGCAGGTTCACTTGAAGCATCAGAATCGGTACTCTGTATCGGCCAATCACCATGACAAGGATTCAGTACTCTATATAGGCTGCAAAAATCCTGATTGAAGCATCCCTACATACCCCTTTATTTGCTTATAATTAAATTTAACCTAAACAAAATCTATTAGGAAAAAAAAGAATAGGCTATTGTTTATTTATTAGATTAGATTTTTTAAATAAAATATATTTAGCAATGCGCAAAAAAAAAACAACTAAATAGTATAACAACAAAATGTATTGAAATTCAGTTGTTCAATCAGTTCTGTTCAGTTAGTTGTTCTATATCTTCTAACTTTGGATGCTCAGTGCTATACTCAATAAAGATCACTGAAAAGACAGGCTAATTAAATTTTACTATTACAATCAATGATTATAAATGGCAAAAGAAATAATTGGTAGCCAAAATGTCAGTGCTTTCCCAAATATTTTGATCTCTCAAGCTGGAAAAAACAGCTGTTTCACAGAATGACTGTCTAAACATAGATCCATGTAATAGATCGGCCACAGAAATGTCTGTTTAGTAGGTAAAAGGACAAAGAGGGCAGAAGGACACCGCAGAAGCGCTACCTCAGCTGCATTATAAGCCTTTACTGTAATGACAGAGGAAAAACAGGGCATCTGATAATGGTCCACTCTCTTAGCTCCTTTGTTTGTTGTCTATAATTTGAAAAAATGGCAATGGGCAAATTAGTATTTTAGAGAGGAAGATGGATTCTGGCAATCATCAGATCACAAACATCCATACGTTTGGACAAAGAGAAGACGCGTCGAGTATAAGAAATGAATTTCTAAAGCTATACATGTTGCGCAGTTTCCTCCCATCTTCAGGCAGCTGAATTACAGGGATCTGAAAAGGCTGCTAAGAAACACACCGACAAGGATCATTTCGTACAGGCGGATTGCTAGACAGGGGTCAACGTGAAGGTGTCACTTAAGGTAGACGAAAAAATCCCTACACCGCCACACACACACATCCACATTTTGTGTTGCCTCCTTTTCTGGTGTCTCTTGCAGATGGTAGGGGAGGGGCAAAGCTCAGCAGTCACATTTATCTCTATTAAAGATAGATTGTCAATCACAGCATGCTGTCTAGTGAGATAGCGATCAGTAAAGACATCCTAGAGAAAATCTCGGGTGACTCATAGAGCAGTCAGACAGGGGACAAAAGGAAGCCCAACAGACGTGCACGCAGTCAGAGATCTCTGGAAAATGCTGAACTCTGGTCATTCACAAGTTCCCCACATCTAATTGAATTAGGCTTCCAGTTACTGCAAATGTAGTACACTCAGATGCTGGTAGGTTTATTTATATCGCCGTCATTGCACTGGCCATTGTTTTAACCAAAAGAGACATCGGGCATGTTATTTGATAATTAGTGTCAAGAAGAGTTTGGAGCAACCACTTTCAAGGATTTTTCTAGGATGTTATAGTACAATATTTCCCATAGGAACTCTGGATTTAGAATTTCCAAATGAACTGATCAACCTTTTTTTGAGTTGTGCAACACAATAGGTTCTCTTGTAGCATCATGCCTAAGGGAGCCAGTTTCTACAAATAAACGCATAGCCATATCTTTATAAAATGATCACGTTTCCACTGCAAAGACCATTGTTGTTTGGCATAACACTCTTTGTGTTTCTAAAGACTAATGAAAACACAGCTTCTTTTTTTGTAGCTTTCCAAAATCCGATTCAGTTTTAAGAAAAAAAGTAGCCTATTATATATTTGATAAAAGTAGTGTTAAATATTTCAGAATGCCATATCTCCAGTGATTTTCCCCAAAGCAAAATAATTACGATTTAATATCATTTTATCCAAATACTTTATAAATAATATTTCAAAACTCCTGTTGTTTATTGTTTTTAGAAAATATCTAAAAAAAAAAATCACATAGGCCTTTGTAAAATAAAATTTTAAAATGGCTTAAAACGATTTAATTTATTTATATTATACTGTATATACCTAAATTGTTATAGCTTTTGTTTGTTTGATATTGATTTATTTATTTTATGTTTTTTATTTAATCTGATATTTGTAATTCTTTAAACGATTTCAATATAGCTTAGGCTATTTTATCTAGATTTATGATATTGTGTTGAGCCTACAAAAGTGGATGCGTAATTTGTAAAGTTTTATGTCTTTCTGCTGTATTCATATGTGCATACAAAAATATATTCATTATCTCCAAAATAAAGAAAGAAGAAACCCAGCCGCTCACGCCATCGATGAAGCTATGAATCGAGCGCTCTTTCGCCCGGTCTCTCACACACAAATACATGCATCTAAACAAGCATGTTTCATGCACAAACAAACCTTTTAAATGTGACAAAAACTCTCGACAAATAAAAGTTACTAGCTGTTGTGTCTTTAATGTGGTGTAAAGATTATTATGCGTTGTTGAAACATCAAGAAGGACGCAGCAAAGAAATCACTTATTGAATTAAAACTACTTTATTATTTTATGCAACACCTTCAAATTTAAAAGGAAAACATAAGGGCGATCTTAAGCAAAAGAAAAAAAATACCCCTAGCCTATAAGGTGTATTATGGAATATCTTAAATTGACCAGTAGCTTTGTTTTTTTCTTTCCCTTATATTTATTTATTATAACGACGGAACTTGCAACCTTAGTTGGTTAAAGATGGTTTCCGGAAACGCAGCCCTGGGCAGGTTGTTTGATTTGGGGGCCATTCGCTAGCACTGGCCCAACAATGGAAAAGCTCCTTGTGCCACCTAGTGGATATTGCGTAAAGCACAAAAATGTTTTTTTTTTAATAAAAAGACGGCCAGTGCTGCTGCAGCACAGCGCGTCACTGCGTGTGACAAATTGCAGCACGGGGCGTGAAGAAACGCGTTCTCAGTGGCCATATATGTATAAAAATATTGAGTACCAGGTGTTAGAGAAGGTCAAGCCATGTTTCCATCATCTATTGATATGACAAGACAACGGATGCTGCTAGTGTGTCTCTAATGTTAAGGCAATTTGTAACTGAAGTGGCTTCTGTCTTCGCCTGTCCTTTCCTTTCCTCCCGGGAGGGAAATGAAAAGACGTGATGACTAAAGTGGTCTCATTTTTCAAGATCTTTGTCCACCTTTGTTGGTCTACCCCCCTCCCGCACCTTCATGCCTTGGTAACAGGTTACAAAAGGCCACGCCTACTGCTGCAGGATGACAAGACTTATTAGTGTTTCTACTAAAAATACAACTATCCTTTGAAGATAATGATGAAGTAGCCCACCATAGCCGTAGGCACAAAGGCCAAGCCCCTTATTAGGATGATAAACAAGCAAATGAATCATGCTATTTTGGGTCTAAACATTCATAATAGCCGGATCGACGCGTCAGGACGCTTTATGAGTTTTGACTGCGCCTGTCAGAACCTTGGCCCCAAAACTCCAAACATGCCCTTTCCTCAAGGACGGAGAAGTTGCCAGGGCAACCAGAGCCGTTGCCATGCAGGGCCCTCCCTGGTTGTGCATGCATCCCATGTTCTGGTCAAAGGCGTGAGATGCCTCTTTCAGGAGGCTTGGAAAAAGAAGGGGGAGGGCTCTCCACGCTGGAAAGCAAGGTGTCTTCGCAACAGAATCAAAATAAGATTGGAGGAGGAAGAGGTGTAGTTCCTAAAAAAGGAAGCAGTGTGAAGGCAAACAAAGAGAATCAGTCAGGCAGATGGAAATGGGCCTAGTTTTGCACAAAGCATTTTTCTTGGAAAGAATGGGAAGTGTTTGTGAAATTATTCCATCGTAATGGTTTTCACCTTAATGCTTTAAACTCAGCCACACATTCGCAAATCAATACAAAGACAAATAAGTCCTTCGCTAAAAGGACGGCAGTTTGTTCCTCGGGTAAATAATAGTTGCAAAGTGGGGAGTCGGCACTTGATGAGAAGCAGAAATAAAAGAGAGAGAGAGTTAAGGAGACTGTGAGAGTGGCAGGCAGTGAGACAGACAGGAAACGAGAGGGCTCTATTGTTGCCCGGCAGATGCAGTGTCTAATTGACAGAGACTGTCTGTGCAGCGTCCAGTGACAGTGCCGGCCTCAAGGTGGGGTGCGAAATGATGGGCAAGCGGCATAAAGGAGCTGTGTGTTCCTTGTCAGAGCGGACAGCAGGAGAGGAAAAGGAGGGGACGGCTGTGGGACAGAAGATCTAGGGAGAGCAGCTGGTGTCCAATCCTGTTGCGTTCCCTTCCTACAGACATAAACGCGGATGTGCGCAGACGTACCCACGCACATAGAAAGAGTCTAGCGGTGTTCATTCGATTCCCATCTTGTTTCTGTTGAGAATCCCAGGAGGGTATTTATGTAAGATTATATCAGTTCTGACCAAAAGTTTAATGAGCCTTTAGGGAGTCTGACCTCTATTATCTGTTCAATCTGCAAAAACAACAGCTGCATAATACATCCAGACACACAACCCTACGCATGACATGTGTACAGAAGAAATCCTTTTACATATTAATATTCTATATTGCAAAATCAATAAAGTCAATTGATCAAGTTACATTAGTTTGGTTTAGTTGTATATAAATGGAGAGATTATTAAAAGCACTGAAACAAGATGAAAAAGAGATGATGATACTATAATGGAGACCTGGGACACATCTGGCAGATATGATTTGTGATTCTTCTGTACATTATAGACATCGAAACACAAGTCTAAGCAAGTTGTCCAGTAAAAAAGATCAAAACAAGTCATTCTATGGCTTCAAGCACAAACCTGTATCAAACTGCGTCGATATTCAGCATTTATTATGTGCTTCCCTGAGGCGTCTACACCTGCATTTTCCTGGGAGGGTATTGTTCATCGGCGATTCATTTGAAGGGTTTAATGGTGGCCATTTAGGGGCGGAATACAATTTAAGTGTCAATCATTAAGGCGAAGAGAGGTTGCGTTCTCTTAAATGCATTTGGTTTGTGTGCATTGCATCATTTAATTACCCTATAAATGATGTTTTAGTGGGAGTAAAAAAAACACTTGCTGGTGTTGTACACTCCCCCAAAAATGTCTTCCCCCTCACCGCTGTCTGCTTAACCCTGTTACAGAGACTCTGGGGCCGGCTCTGTACTCCCGCATTTGTACCAATCAATGGAGCCTGTTAAAAGCAGACCCTGGGGGTCAGGGAAATTAAGCGGCTCTGCTTGTGTGGAGAAGGGGCCAGACCAGCACGAGGTGTGCGAGGGGGGGGATGAGCAATGCTCCTCTGTTGCTATGGTGATGGTGTGCCAAACTACTATTCGCAGTCTCCTTGATATTGGCCGACTGGCCCTTTGAGAACAATGGCATCTCCATGGCATGGGGGAAGCTATTATATAAATGCCTGGTAGAAGCATGTTGAAGAAATTGGGATTTATATAATGAAAAAGATTGCTTTGTCACACATGTCCAAGATGAGCTTTACACACTTTTTGATGCAAAGACCCCCCAAATGTGATAAGCCCTCTTTATAATGTACAAACTGCTATCTACTAAATTTAAGAATGTCAACAATCTTGTGTTATTTTACACATACAAATTGAACAATCGAAAATATATTTTAAAAATAAATTTCATAAATAAATCTAATTCATTTCATATGTAAAGTTTATTTTAAGCATCTTAAATTCAAAAGCATTTAAAATATAAAATATATAAAGGACTCAAAATAACGTTTTTACTTTGTAGCACTGGTGCTCTCAACTTAAAAAACTTTTTGTTTTTTTGCACCAGAAGAAATTTAGAAGCACCCACCAAAAATAAATGAGCACCACTGCAAATTGTATATTAACGAGTTGATTGTATTTGAAGACAACATAAATCAAATCAAAACCACTATCTATCTAATTCTGTAATGACTTATTGATATTCGCGTAATAAATCCAAAATAAATGTCTAATAAATTATGAAATCTTAATGATGACAAAGATTACAATAATACTAACAATGAGTTACATTTCTCATTATCATGCTGCCTTGAATGTGCTTGAATGTGAGTTATCTGCTATAAAAATTCCTACTGTTACATTATGAAAAATAAATCTATGGTTTGCATCAAACAGAAATTGAGCATTGCAATGAGAAATATCCATTTCAAAGTATTGTTTTTATTTATTCATTCATTCATTTTAGTTTTCGGCTTAGTCCCTTTATTAAACAAGAGTCGCCACAGTGGAATAAACCACCAACTTATCCAGCATATGTTTTACGCAGCGGATGCCCTTCCAGCTGCAACCCATCACTGGGAAATATCCATACACACTCATTCACACACATACACTACGGACAATTTAGCTTACCCAATTCACTTACACCATATGTCTTTGGACTAGTGGGGGAAACCGGAGCACTCTGAGGAAACCCACGTGAACACAGGGAGAACATGCAACCTCCACACAGAAATGGCAACTGACCCAGCTGAGGCTTGAACCAGCGACCTTCTTGCTGTAAGGCGATCATGCTACCCACTGCGGCACTGTGGCGCCCGTAACTGTTTTAATATGCATGTCAATTTAATTAACAAATAATATTTCTATTCTAAACGTAAGATTAGAATAGATCATTAAATTTAATGCTGAAAGCTGCAAAGCAGTCATCATTAACTAAACAGAAAAATAATATGCATCTCAAGAAAAAATGGACAAAAGAACTTCTACCACTCTTTAAAAGTTTTGGTTTCGGTTTGTGTCATTTGGAATACAGTCTCTTGCGATTGATCTCGACTGGCGAATCAACATTCACCACATGATCGCTCTCATCAGTGCCACTATGTGTAACTTTAGGTGGGTTTGCAAACCTGCGTCCTTTTTTTTTCCGTCTTCCTCAAACTTCAGCCGTTTGCATTTCCTGTGGTCACAAAAGCTCCCTGTCATCTGACAGCGAAACACCTTGAGTAATTCAATTCAATTTAAGTTTATTTATATATCGCTTTTACAATGTAGATTGTGTTTAAGCCACTTAACATAGGAGTTCTAGTAAATCCAGATTTCAGAGTTGAAGTTCAGTTCAGTGTGGTTTAAATGTCATTGCTGAAGGTTCAAACAATGAAGAGCAAATCTATCGATGCACGGCTCCACAAGTCCCAATCCAAGCAAGCCAGTGGTGACAGTAGCGTGAAAAAAAACGTCACCAACAAAAATGACAGCTAATATGAACAAATATAGCGGCAGGAAAGACATTCAGCATGTTTTTAGAAAGAATCAAAACAGGTCTCACTACAAGCATTATATGCACTTGCACAAATGCTCCCAAATATATTATGGTCGCATAGATTAAATTTCGGGTGCATATGCGATCAAAATGGTGGAGCCCTGATATATTTTAAAATAAAAAATAAATACTCAATAAGAATGAATATAAATACCCCCATGGATCTCCTTGTGAAGCTAAAGTTTCAGAAGTCAATCACAGTAATAAAAAAGCAATATAACCATGATTAAGTTGGCTTCTATGGAACATCAGTGGTTCCCAAAAGAACAATCATGTATGTTTTTTTATTATTATTCTTTTTAGACCACACACACACACACACACACACACACACACACACACACACACACACACACACACACACACACACACACACACACACACACACACACACACA
>CAIGQZ010032461.1:11163012-11183795 GCA_903798205.1 Danio tinwini | reverse complement strand
TGGATGGATGGATGGATGGATGGATGGATGGATGGATGGATGGATGGTAAGGCTGGGCGAAAATCAAATCAAAATCAAAATCTTAATTAATTGAACATTTAAGTCGATGACAATCAATGAACGATTACTTTATTTATTAATTTAATGTTTTTGCCCTCATAGTTCACTGACAAGTTTTGTACAGTAAAAATACTCACACATTACAAGTGAGACATTTTTGAATGAAGAATGCATTACTTGACCTTAAAATAATTGAACACACACTATCTATTATCTATGATTCTTTATTGAACATCAATGCTAAACAACTAAAATTAAAACACACATTGCCTAAAACGTGGCTCTCCGTACTGTCCACCCTCATCACTGCTACCAAACGGACCAAAAAGCTTGCGCTGCATGTGGTTACATTTTGCATGGGTATTCGAAGGCTGCGGCGGACCGTATGTGTGCGATTGGCAGAAGTATAATCTGTGAATGAATCATAATATAATAAGTATAAATTTGCCTTAACAGAGCGGGGTCATAAGACTCCACACACGGCAGGGAAAGTAATTGAAAAAATTGACCTAGAAAAATTTGATCGATTATAGGTTCTAAATGTCAATTTCGATTACTTTTCGATTAATCACCTAGCCCTAATGGATGGATGGATGCATGGATGAAAATACAAATATAAATAATGCAAATACATTGTCTATTTAAAATGTAAAAAAAAAAATCGAATAAATGCCATAAACATCTTCCCAACTATTCCTGCAGCCTAAATTGGCTGTTGTGCTTTCAGAAAATAATGCACTGTATTCCAGCATAATTCAGTCATTTCTACACAATCAAAACACATCTAATCAGAGCCAATCCTCAAATGCTCTGTCATTTTCTCTTGGTCAGTGCTAGCGCCTCATTAACATTATTTAGCTCATGGGATTATAAATGGCGACACAAGATTGGAGAAATGATATTACATTACGACTCTATATCCCAGATTTGCAATCAGCTCCTGCCACCGTAAAATATTATGAAATATTCCTCAATGCATTAATATGCACTAATGCTTTATGAAAATGAGCTAAATACCAAGTGATTAGGATAATTATTCTCTCTGTTAGGAGTAACAGTCTTTCAGCAAAACACTAACAGTGCGATGTGAATGGCATTAGAAGTACCTTTTTATGGCTTGTTTGATTTGAATATAAACCTCTCCATTATGTTACAAGCACATTGTTTTTAGACACGGCTGTTTACAGAGACTCCTCAAGTCCAAGCAGACACTTGTAATATTAAAATCCATAGCATTGCAGTAAATTGCATGTAGGCCAAAAACAACCAAATGTGTATAATTACACAGGCTCTTCAATTTAGAGTAGACTGCTTGACGATTTATCGGCAGGTG
This sequence comes from Danio tinwini, assembly GCA_903798205.1. Classification (NCBI taxonomy): domain Eukaryota; kingdom Metazoa; phylum Chordata; class Actinopteri; order Cypriniformes; family Danionidae; genus Danio; species Danio tinwini. The sequence continues at coordinate 11,182,402 of CAIGQZ010032461.1, read as the reverse complement.
CTCCTGAGGAAGGATTGTGACCGTACTCATTAACTGTCATTGAATGCGTATCGGCAGAGCGCCGCCCTGCTAGTGCCTGCAATGAGTGGCTATTATCACAGCTCATCCTGGCCTAGACGGGGAGCCGGTGTGGTAATTACAGCCAGGCTCACAAGTGTGTGCGTTGTCTGTCTGTGCGAGTGGGTGCGGAAGGGAGGGGGGGGGGTCTAAAACACAGGTGGGCGTTTTATTGTGTCGTCTGTGCCAGCGTGGAGCCTGTCTGAAGGCTGTCGTTGCCGTGGGAACAGGACCCGCCATCGGGCGAAACGAGAGCTCCCGCTGTAGAGCGAGTTGAATTACAGGTGAGGCAGGCTGAAGGAGAGGAGCACTGGGGTTTGGATAAGAAACGATCAATACGCTCACACGCTGTGAAAGGGCCAGCTTACATTGATGCTGCACAGGGATACTGTGAAAGGGGGAAAAAACACAGCCGTACTACCCACATGAACATGTTTGAGTTGCCTGGGATATCACAGCGAAACCACAACATCAACAGCGGGCCATTTCGAGACCTTGGGCTTGAAAGGAAAAACAAAGTGTATAGCTTGTAGTTCATTTCAGAATACTAAATGATATATTTTATTACAATAAAAAATGTCATTCAATATAAATATATTTTTAATCCTCATTACATTCTGCATTTTGTAAATGAGCAATGCTCTTGGTAAATTAATATATGCTGACACAAGAGTTATAGATTGCAATATTTACTTGTGTGTGTAATAATTAAAATTTAAATCAAAAGTTCTTTTTAATATCATTTAACAACCTTTAGCAAATTAAAAATGAAGCTGAAATCAATATTATACTGTATGTGCAATAATGGGCTATATGCACACAGACTTTTAATTTTCAGCCAGGCAGCCCAAGGGCTTTTGGTGATCTGACTTTTCATTACAAAATTGTCACGTTTAAGATCTGATTTTTTTCAAAAAAAAAGAAAAAAAAAAAAGAAATCAAATCAAAAGACAAAATTTCTTCACTGCCTAATAGATATACAATAAGAAAGTGGGTCTCAGACAGGACAAGAAGCACCATTCCATTTCCCCGGCCATGTCCTTAAAATATGACAGTTTATTTTACCCCAGTATTTTCAATAGAATTTTTGCACTAGCCTATTGCTACTGACGGCGCTAGTGGTTACAATGGTCTTTCATCTCGTTTTACGCTTGAACAACTAAATGAATGATTAAGTCTATTTAAATGAATTTATTGTACATACATTACATAGATGTCACATTAAGCTTTCACCGGAAGTTTATCTTTGGCTTTAAAACTCTAGTTGTGCATAGATCCCATTGAATTAGGATTCTTGTCAGGATGGCTGTTTCAAAATAGATTATAAAATATAAAAAAAGTAAGGATTTAATATAATTTCATCTTAAATTAAAGGTGCAGTAGGTGATTGTCTTTTTGATGTGCTGGTTGAAAGTCGTTTCACATTCTGATAGTAATGATTTAAGTAAATGATCTAAATGTATTTATATGTATTTTGATAAACTAAAAGACAAAACATTTTTCATCCAATAAAAAATTGACAAGCCGACAAATAACTCAATTATGACAGGTAACTCAAACTGTTAACAAATTTAAATGTGTTTTTCTGTGCAGCCTCTTTACGCAGATAGATACGTCATTTGCGTGGTAGAGACATCAGGGATCCTAAATTAAAATCGGACATCCTGAATTAAAATCTGAATTACTTTTGCACGTTGGAGGGAAATTACGTTTTGCAGTTCAAAACCACAATCAGAAGGGTGACACCATGGCTGAAGTACTACCTTTAGACAGGTATGTTTTAAAACTATTTCAGCCACACAAAGCTTGTGTAGATTGTGTTCTTTTTTATGAATGGGTTTATTTGCACGGATGTGTGTTTTAGCAACTAAAAACGTCTGGCGAAAGATTGGCCTATTTTTTTGTTCATGGGTTATCTTTTACAGCATCTATAATATAGTCAGTTAAACAGACCCAAGCATTCGTTTAGTTGTTCGAGTGTAAAAGGAGATGAAAACAATCAATGTACAATGATCAGAGAGCACAATTGAAAATGAAAAGTCACTCATTCTCTTGGTAACGAAAGTGTAAATGTAAAACGATGACAGGATATTTCTGTTTTTAGCACTAATCTTTTTCTGATCTGATTTTTATTTAGTTGAATTATGAAACATAAGTAAATGTGCTCTTCCTCCTAACCAGCTTTACTGAGGTGAAGTCTGATTTATATTCGCACATTCGTTCACACTCTAACGCTACTTTGAATATTCAGTCTGAAATAGCATGTAGGAATAATTTCAAAACAACATTAGCATTTAACTGACTGTGAACAATGTTGTATTTTATAGTCATTGGCAGATTATGGTTTAACTATTTAAAATTTGCAAACAATACTTTTCTGAAATTGTATTATTAAGGAGAATGTCCAAATGTGCAAATATAAAACCAACTTTACCCCAATGGCAGTTTTGGGGAAATATAATTCACCCGCTGGCCTGTCAACAACTACGCTGGACAAAGTGCATACCTCCATAGAGTTCATGACTTAAAGCGTGGCTTTGGACGGCAGGGGAGAGTTGTAAATTTTCTAAGCTATTTTGCTAACGCTAGTATTTTGGCAGATCACCTACTGCACGTTTAATTTCTTGTATCACAATAATTATTTGTGTGTTGAAAAGCTGTATAATAAGTGGTATCACTCTTTCCAAGCTGTGTGTTTAGTTTAAACTTCTTTCTTCGTGCAATGCATTAACTGTCACTAACGGGATGATACAGTGATGAGTTATTAGTATTGACAGTAATGAGTTATTATTGTTGACCAAAAAATCTGCATTGGTGCATCTACAAGACATCTTTTTAAAGTGTCAGCCACATTGCAAGAAAACAAGCAGAACATGACACTACAAGGACACTGCACTAATAACATGACACAACCAAAAGACAGACCATTTAAACAAAGACTTGTCTCCATCCAGTACTCAGGGTCAGAAGCAGCTGTGACCTAAAAAGGAAAAGAGTTGTGTGCAACAATAACAAGACCACTACATATTATCAGAAGAGCGCTCTTACCTCGACAAACAGTTCCATTTTCCACTGCCTCATGACCTGCTTTACACATACAGCGACCAATAGGGACCATCCACTCTCCATCTCCATTACAGTACAGTTTAATGGGAACGTCGACCTCCTCGGCATTAGGGATACAGACTCCCCGTGCCGCTACAAGTGAAGTGCTCTCTGCTCCCGAAAGCGTCTCCTGAAATATCGCTCCGTTACGGATGGTACGAGGGCACTTCCGGTAGAACACACGCACGGCGATCAGTGACATGCACCCACCGTAGTCCTGGAAGGCTAGGTAAAAACCGTTCCGGGAGACGGGGCCAAAACTGCGAACCTCAGTGTTGATCTTCATCACACGTCCACCCAGGTCTACTTGTGAGAAACTCTCGTCGGCCGCAATGGTGTCCACCTTGATCCACGGGTTTTCCATCCATGGGGGGAATGTTTTGGTGGCCGTGTCGCTGTCAGATTCGTAGTAATAAAGGTTGAAGGTTTCCTTACAGGAACCAGGGACTCTTGGGATGCTGCTGCAGTCTCGCACTGAGAATTTCATCTCCACATGAATGCGCTGAGCTCCTCTTCGTCGGATGTACTTGGTGCGCACCCAGTTGTTTTGGTTGGCGTCAAAGACATTGCACACCTGATAGGTGCGGATGGTGTTCATGTTCTCATCGTAGCCACTTACTTCTTCCCACTGTAAGGAAAAGTAAAGAAAATAACTTTCAGAAGAGAAAAAAAAAACTTTCATATATTACATTTTTATACTTCTTACTTTGGCCTCTAGACAAAAAGAAGTATAGCAATACGTTTTAAATAAAAATTAAAACTAATAATTTTGTCTCATTTAAAAAACGCAAACCAAACATCTTCCCAAGTTTGGAAATAAGGTTTCCTATCTGTTCTCAGCAAAAGAGAAGTATTTCAGAATATCTGTCTCTTTTCCTGTGGTTTACAGCAAAAGCAGAAGCTTGCCCCCTCTACCTCTCAACAACAACAAAACAATTAATGACAAAAACATTAAAAGCTATAAACTGTCTTCTCTCATGACCACACCTGGGATTTAGTGTGGTAATGAATATGTATGTTGATGTGTTTGGTCTTGGGGGTATAGATCTGCTACGTTGCTGCTTTGATGATTATGGCATAGCAACTACCAAGACCTGCTACTGCCAATATATTCACAGTCATGCCATCTGAGAATATTACATGCTGCTGCTGCAAACATAATATACATGTAACCCCTGTAGCAGATTTAAACACAGGTAGAGCTGGGGTGGAGGAGGGTCTCCGAAAAACACGCTACAGCCTAACAACGTAGAACGATACTGAGCATTTAAAATGATGAGAAGCAAACTCATTGGCTGCCAAAGTGACAACAACCAATCTCCTGCCCGATGGTGTTAATGACGGAGCATGTGCGCACATAGAGTTTTATGGCAGAAATCATACAATGCCTGTTTATTGATGAAGTAATGGATAAATGGTGACCAAAAACATATATAAGAATGCTGAAAATGTTTCTAAAGGGGGCGTCACGGTGGCGCAGTGGGTAGCATGACCCAGGGACCCTCCGGGTGTTCCGGTTTCCCCCACAAGTCCAAAGACATGCGCTATAGGTGAATTGAGTAAGCTAAGTTGTCCGTAGTGTATGTGTGTGAATGAGAGTGTATAAGTGTTTTTCCAGTGATGGGTTGCAGCTGGAAGGGCATCCGCTGCGTAAAACATATGCTGGATAAGTTGGTGGTTCATTCCGCTGTTGCGACCCCTAATTAATAAAGGGATTAAGCCGAAAAAAAAATGAATGAATGTTTCTAAGTTACGACCATTGGAAGGGGTGGACAAATGTTGGTTTTAGGCAATGTTTATAACTAAGGAAATGCATCATAGCAGTGGGTAAAAAGAGTCCAAATTCATTTATTTGTATTAATTAATCAATATACGACAATGTGACAAAAAAACTGTACACAATCTGCAAGTTTTAGAAAGTGACAAATCTTACCCCAATCTCATAACAACAGGTTTTCTGTTACGGGTCATACCAACGGTCAATCCTTTCTCGTGGATTTAGCTAGACTTTAAAACGAACTGACAGCATAAAATATCATGTTATAGACATGTTTGTATCTCTGCATCAAATATCTGGCGGACTTAAACAGCACCTGAGCCATTTTCAGCAGTTTTCCCCACATGCACAGGCCAGATTACTGAGCACAGGAGGAATGAGGTGGGGGAAAAAAAGCAAAATGCTCCTGCTTTTCTGCCAACGGGTCTGGCACTAGGCATTGAGAGGGTTGGCACTGCCTTGGGTTTTCTGTAGACCTCTACATGGCAGTGCCAAGTGATTCTGGTTTCTGTTTATTTTTGTCTCCCCTGCTTGCTCTCAATTTCTTGCACTGTATAAAAATATGTACTATTAATAAAGCTGGAATGGAGACAAAGAAAAGGTGATACACTTTGATGTTTACAAAGTCATTTATTTTTTTGCTGTGCTGCCTCATTTCTGTCCTCGGGCAGCTTAAAAATAGCCAGTATTAGCATAATTAAATTCTCTCCATCGCAACGAGAAAACAAATAAACGTAGTTTGGCTAAATAAAACAAACATGCTGACTCAACAGCAATAAAAAAAATGCATTGAAGAAATAGTTTATCAAAACCTTTTCACCCTTGTTCATGTATGGTGTTCTATATTCAGCAGAAGACAAAAGAGCTTGTTTTGAAGAACATTTATTATCAAACTGGTTTGTTAACCATTGAAATTTCTTATATTATTTATGTTCTGAAAAAAACTAATTAAGCCATAGTTGATGTTAAGCTGAGTAAATAAGGAAAGAATAATAAAAAAAAAACTCTCTGGTGATCCTTATATAATTGGATTTTCTTTTATGAATGAACATACTTTATTTCATGCACTTTCATTAATTATACATTTTGTGTTTTTGTACTTTTTGTACAGGCAACTTTATAGTAATAAATTATATTTATACAGTTTTTATAAGCCATTTATTACCCACTAACCACTTTTAGAGTATAGATCTGATAATTTCCAACTTATACTGTTGCAAATCCTGAATGCATTGGAGCACACACTTAGTGCTCTACTTTAACGTTCTAGGCGCAAAAGCATTAAGGGCTTGTCTGAATCCACTTTTCCAATTTTAAGGACAGAAAAATGTGGTCTACCAGTGTTGTGCTTATTCTCTTAATGAGTTATGGGTGTGTTTTGAGCATAACGTGCATTAAACCGATCAGAGTCTCATCTCACATTCCCTTTAAGAGTCAGTTGCGTCCCGTCAAGGCGCATTTGCTATTTATATGACATTTACACGCTTCACTAGCAAGAAACAGTTAAACAGACCATATCCACAAGGATAAAGAATGAGCCTCCTCCATTCTGCCTCTTTACTTTCTCTTTATTTTACTTTTACTCTTTACTTTACTCCTTTACTTTCGTGGATAAGGAAACGGTGTTGCACGCACTCCACTGAAGACATTCATTGGTCCACATATTTAATTGTGTTTGTTAAGCGCAAAGATTTGTTTCTAAACTATTTCTAAAATTCAGTTCTAATTTCCAACAAACGAATACATGAACAATAATGAAGTGTGGTAAAAAAACTGAGTTATATCCAAACACACTTCCTATTCTTGTGCCCCACATGATGATGCTTACGTCTCCAAAACCTAAACTTGTTTTTATTAAAACAAATATAAATATGCATATAATAAATTCATTCATTAATTTTCTTTTCGGCTTAGTCCCTTTATTAATCTGAAGTCGCCACAGCGGAATGAACCGACAACTTATCCAGCACATGTTTTACGCAGCGGATGCCCTTCCAGCTGCAACCCATCACTGGGAAACATCATATAATAAATAAAACTGCTAATAATAATAGCATTATACAAATGCAAATTGCCATTAATAAACTGAAAAAAGCTCTTTAACTGTCCAATGGCAGTCTATTTCAGTTTCTCAAAATAGCAACACACCAACAATGCGCCTTAACACACCTCCTTTTTAGACCAGCGCACCCATGAGTCCACAAAGTGGTGCGAATGGATTTGCTATATAAATGTGGTCCAAAACGTGAACATTAGTCTTGCGCTGGTCTGAAAAAGCAACAAATCGCACCATACACGTCGTGCACCTTATTGTGCCAGGTGTATGATAATGACCATAGAAGTTTGAACATATTGTTATGAAAATGAACATATTGTTATGAAAATGACCAACAATATTATTTCACATAAAAACTGTATTGTCAAAACAATGTTTTACTCTGAAACTGACCCTAACCTAACCCTAAATCTAAGAAAGCTGTGTTTCAAATTTGAGGTTAATATGTCAAAAAAACAAGCTTTCATTTAAATGTTGTTTTGGCACAGTACCAAATGCTTCTAGATTAAATTTGTTTCCAATGCAGCATAAGTGTGGTTATTTTTCCATGACCCCTTAACCTTTTTAAATCATGTCCATGATTCTGTATGTGTCTGAATGTGCAAGTTTTAGTAAAACCTTAAAAAACTGTTCCATAAAAATAAACCAGAGGTTGAATTAAAGAAAGAACAGAAAAATAAATTACCTTCAGCTGACCTAAGGATTATTAGTGTGACAACTCAGGGAAACAAATAGAAACACTTCATCCCTCTGAACATCACAAAACTAACATAATCAAATTACACGGACAGCCATTTGATAGAGTGAAAGAGACTTCTTGTAAAATTTACAAGTATATATTGCGCACACTTAACCATGAAGTGTACATGCACCAGGGACTTCACTACTCGGCCTAAAGTGACTCCAGATGACTCCGTTGTGGTTTCCAGCCAAGTTGCCTGCAATCAAGCCACAGGCTTTCAGCACTAAACAACTCAAATAGCAGTCACAGAAGTCCTGACCTCATCTAAGGGGGAAAGCCCTTTCCTTCACCTTACACATTATTGAACCACGGCCTCAAAGCTCAGCAAGCGTATGATCACCCCCAACCCTCCCCAAATTGCCCTCCCCTTGAGTGTCTTACTCTTCACTTAACAGCTGACATAATTTCCCAAATTAGTTGCTGCTTAACAAGGATTTTGACAGAGTTTTGACGGGCTGGGGGAGAAAGTCAAGCCTGTCCAAGACCTCCATTCTATCAAACGATCTTGGACTAATTAACAGCTTTCGTTCCTCGCAGCTTTTGTTCTTTATTCCCATGTCCCTGTTATTCGGCTGAAATGAACTGAAATGATTCTGGAATGGCTTGTGGTCATTAACACTTGCGCTTTTCGAGTGTGTTTTAAGTTTTCCATCACTTCAGCTCAGTCCTTTCATGCAGCCAGATGTGTCTTGGGTCACTGGCAGCCATTGACCTTGCCGCCTTTCTCAAGGATGACACATTCTTCTGTGAACCAGAAAGAGGGGTGAGAATGAAGGGTAGTTAAACAGGAGAAGACAGGGTGTAGCATCCTCTTGTTTGTAGTCTGTCACTTTGACTAATCAAATTAGAATGAATTAATAAAAAAAAGCAGTGTTGCTAATAAGAGACTGAGCAAGCGAGTGAACGGCGTGATGAGAGGAGGGGAGGAGTGGGTTAAAGACGCTCCAAACAAATGGCCTTTAAATGGATGGCCTCCCTTTGTGCTGCCTCTGCTTCTCTGCCACTCTTTCATCAGAGGCAAAGAGGAGAACCAAATGAGACATAATAAGAGCCAAGCGATCAAGCGCCGTGTGTGAAATTAGAAGAAACGTCTTCATTTCCATTGGTTTATCCTTGATTCCCAGTGGGAGTGTGGCTAAAGGGTGACCATCCATTTTAAGATGTAAAAAAGGGATTCACCATTCAAATGAGAAGTTCTGTCAATATTTAGCAATATGACGAGCTAGAAAAAAGTAAGAGTAATATCTTTTTTAACATTGTATATGTATATAAATGAAAGACAAATCAAAAATAAATTAGCGGATTTATCTGTATCTCAACCAATAATAAATGTACAGAAATTAAGTAAATTATAATATAAATGATTTTATAATATTGTTCCGTGAATCTCTCTTGTGTATGCCATGTATTTGTTTCTCCCTCTTTCTATAATTCTGATCAGGTGGAGTCAACTCTGCAAATTAGATCTACTGGTAGATTCTGTCTTGATTGGTCCACCAAAGGATTGGCTTGTGGATATGACAGAGCTGGGATCTTTGGAGTCCGGAGGCATGGAGCAAGAAATCCTTCTTGTGGCTTGTTGTTGGGGGTTTTGGGTTGTGGTTAAATTGTTGATAATGTCTTCTTGTAAAAGGATTTGTTTAACCAAAACATGCGAGTTAACACCTAACCTGCTGTAAAGAATTTATTTCTTTATCTTTGTTCTTAAACTATTTATTTGTTTTTCAATTGTTAATTTGTTGGAAGCTGTAGGGAGGTGGTTGCCATTTTCGTTTGTCTAAGTTTTCTCCTGTGTAAGAACAGAAATGGAGTTGGTGTATGGTTTTGTATTTTGTTTCCTTATATTTATTAGTTTAATTAGATTGAAATACTTGAGTTAGGATGTTTTGCTTGTTATGTTGGCCTTGACCCTTCCTGAAGATGTGTTTGCTTCCTTATTTTAAACAAACTGATTCTTGTTTTTATGCTTGTTGTTTTGTGAGTCAGTAGAAGGGAAAAGCTTTTTCCAAAGCTCCACCACTTTTTCTTTATTACTCCTTCCCAACTTCTTCCTACTTTATTTCTCCTTCCCTAGACTGGGGAGGTTGTAGTAATATAGTCATTTTTTAAATATTTAACAAATGAACAATAGTATTAAGGGTTGCAATGTCTTTTTTATATGTTGTTTGCATATAAATAAAACAATAATAAAAAAACTAATTGCGGCAGACAAAATCTGTCACATATAACAGAATCACATCCTAAACAAAAATAAATCAATAAAAATAAAATTAATGATATTTTATAATGTAGTCATATTATTATTATTATTATTATTATTATTATTATTATTATTATTATTATTATTATTATTATTATCCAATTAACTGCTTTTCAATAGAATAAAAATAACATTTAAAAACATATTACATTTTTTGAATAGCTGAGTCAATAAACAAATATGGAAAATTTAAGATTATTTAATTCCTCAAGTATCACCGCTTTTCAGTACATATTTATTTATTAATTTACAAAAACCTGGACTTATCTGGATAAACTATGTATAATGTGCATATACATTATCATATAATATATTCATACTCAAAGTGGGATGAGAGTTAAGGGTTTAATTTTATAATGAATGAATAATTGAATGTTGTTCAGAAAAAAAAAACTGAACAATTCAAAAGCAGTTATGGACATAAAACACAAATGGTGTACTTCAGAATAAATGTGTAATGTACTGCTTTCCCAAAAGTGTAGTGGTCTTCATGAACAAGTGTTCTCAGACTCAAAGGATGAGGCTGGCTGCACTCTTTAGACAGCGGTGTTAAGAGATCAAACTCTTCAGCAGTGGTGCGCCCCCGATTCATGTCCCTATTTACTGGAACTCAAACACAAAAATCCCCAACAATATAGGAGCTGGGCTCTAAACTGCTAGTGCAGAAACAAGAGCTTCAGTCCACTGGATGAGAACACAACCAAGTGCTTAAGAAGCCCACATGGACCTGACCTGCAGTCTCCAAATCAGGACAATACTATAGCTGAATGGAGTCTGTACTCTGTTCTCTTACTATCCAATGATCTGAAATCAATACTCACCAATGTTCTTCTAGTTAACAATTTTAATTATATGAATTTATATGAAAGGCATTTATCACACTTCATTCAAATGTGATTTTTAAAATATAGTACAGCATAATGAGTGAATCAAAAAATGTCTTTAAAAGTCTCTATTATTATTAAAAAAATTAGTTCACAATGGAAAAAAATTAGTTTTTTTAATTCCCAGAACTCAACTCTTTAACAATCTCTGCAATTCTCCATCCTATTGTACCTCACTTAAAATTAAGCAATAAAAAATTTATTTAAATGCATTATTAACTCAACTCTGAATGATGCACAGCCCTGTTAAATAATAAACCATGACACATACAGTAATGGCCAAAAGTAAACCTGTATACAGTATATCGGCATATTGCAGACCCGTGCATGGGTAATATAAAACCTTTTTATCTGGTCCACATTTTCACTATTTTCATTTGTAAATAAAAACATGCAAGAGAATAGCTGCTAATTAAAAACACAAGGAATAATCAATGCAATATGATACTGTTGTTTATGTATACTTTACAGTGGGTACTTTTACTTTACAGTTTTAATAATTTTTTCCCCATAATAACTATGAATGAAATCTTTTAAAGTTTAATGTTTCCTCTTCCCAATATAGCTTATTGTGAAGTTTTAACTAAAACTGTATCATCAAAAAGTGCTCTCAGGACATTACTTTTGACCACTGCTGTAAATCACCTCAAACTATTTGGCCTAAACCTGATAAAAATGTTAAGAACACACACATACACTACCGGTCAAAAGGTCATTAGCTTATCCTGCTCACCAAGGCTGCATTTATTTAATCAAAAATAGGGTAAAAATTGTGAAATGTTATTGCACTAAAATAATTGTTCAAATGTAGTTTATCATTTAAAACAAACTAAATGTTCTATGGGGTTGCTCAAATAACGTGTCTGTGCTCTTTGGGCAAGGGATTCATCAGAACAATTTGCAAAAAATCAGTCCAAGGCACTCGAAAGATGTGGACTTTTTTTTTAAAGCCTTTATTCACAAACCTACACGTTTCAGCAGAGAGCTGCCTTCATCAGGGTAACAGTGATCAGGTGCGTCTAGAGTTTCTTCTAAATGCTACGGTCTCATCATTTATTAGAATATCGAAACACTAAAATATTATATTAAACAGGGTCAACTACACAATCATCATTAATTTAGCATTTAGCTATGTGAATAAAGACTTTTTTATAATTTTCCACATCTTTCGAGTGCCTTTGACTGATTTTTGCTGTTAGTTTATAATTTAATTTAATAATTTATTCCAGTGATTTTAAAGATGAATTTTTAGCTTCATTACTCCAGTCTTCAGAGACATATGATCCTTCAGAAATCACTCTAATATGAATTTTTATTGTTATTAATATTATTATTATTAATGGTAATAGTAGTAAAAGCAATAATGACTGAAGTAATATTTTTTTATTCGAAACTGCATACAATAAGCAGTTATTCAAAACTTTCATAAATATTTAACAAAGTAACATTTTATTTTACATTTAATACAAATTTTCATATCATGAAAAAAAAACTGACCCCAAATTTTTGACCGGTAGTATATATATACACACAAACTTCTTGCTAACAACTTACAGCATGGGTATCATGTTTGTCCTGATTTTTATTTAAAGGGTACCTAGGATACCCCTTTTTCCAGATTTAGGTCTTTTGTGTCTCCAGAATGTGTCTGTAAGTTTCAGCTCAAAACACCCATCAGATTATTTATTATACCTTTCATAAGTTTCTATTTTGTAGCTTTTAGCATCAGGTAGCGTTTTTTGTGTACTGCGCCTTTAAGGCTAGTTCTTCACGCCCACCGTTTCCACGTGCCTGTCAGCGTGCCTTAATCTCCTCCCTCGGCTGCTTCAGACAACAGACAGACACGAAGGAATAAGATCTCCTATAACGTTTGTGAGAAATACTACAGTAAGAAATTTACCAGCGAGTATTTGATGCATTTGTTGTGGAGTTGCAACGATGAGTCACACACAATGTCGTTACAAAGTTCATGCACACGCAAACGCACACACACACACACACACACAGCGCGGACACACACACAGCGCGGACACACAGACAGCGCACACGTTTAGCTTTGCACTCTTTTTGCATGCAAATTTGACAGGATACAGGTTAATATCCACTGCTGTATGGATATCTGTTATGTTAATGTACGAAAAAAACCTGATTTAACGTCCACAAATCGGGATTGAAGCGTCTTCTTGTATAATTGTTCTGACACGCGGCTGTGGTGATGAAGTAAAGCTGAAGTAAATGGCTGTAATTCATTTCACTGTTTTAAAACATTTTAAAGTTGTAAAACTCATTCTTGATCAAAATTGATGATGATTGATGATCCTAGCAAACTGAACAGACCTTTAATGCCCGGTTGCTTTGAGCACGTCCTGTCTTGTTGATATGATTATACACGTTAATACGGAGACATGTTAATAAGCAGCTGTCATTCAATTCAGTGGGCGGGGGACCGCACTCCTACGTCAAGTTGCGGTCTGTCTCAAAAATGCTCCAATTGGTCCACCGTTTTTATGTTGTTAAATTGAAAAAAAAAAGGACTGGGTGTGTTTATATCACCCCAATATGACAGTCTATACACTATACCTACACGTATGTCTGTCCAAGCAGCTTGAAAAGTACATTTTTTTTAGGTGCCTATTAACACAAAGATTTTACCTCAGTGAACGGCCCTTAATGATGACGATAGCAGTTTGGCAAACAGAATGATTCATCTATATGACTAATCTCATTTAAACAGTGTCTTCAGCATATATAAGCGTCTAATTTCAATAAATCATGACCAAAATAAGTTCACAAATGAACTGAATTCAACTTGCACTGGGAGAAGCCCTGTGATAAAATGACTCAAAATTCTTGTGGACAGAAGTTTAGAAACGATAACTCCCCTGCCACCCAAGACGAAAGAAAGTTCAGAACTGAGCTATAATCTCCTGAGTTTTCCAGACAGAGGCTCTCACTCCCATATATACAGCATAGAGTGAAGCCACGCTTGTGCTGAATTATGAAAAAGTCGCTCCAGGGGAAGAAGGAGTTGGCGGCGATCAAGCTTTTCTGATATATTAATTGCTCCACTATGACACCACTCTGAACTTTTATTTGGACTTCAGCATCTTTTACAAATAAACTGTCAGAGCCTTATGAAGTTTACATGAAGTCCACAATTAAAGCTCTCCCAGGGCTGTCATTTGTATCTGAGCATTTGTAACTAGTGAAGCGGTGCTGATGAGTCTTTATGGGAAATATGCTGACTCCACATTTCATTGCAAAGCGCTCCTCAGACTCAAAGAAATACATCGTAAATCTACATATATAAATAATTCACGGAGAGGGGGGCGAAAGGGAGCATGTTTGACAGCTCCTCAGGGGCGACTTCTCCAGTTTGCAGTTGTGGGAAATCTGACAGATAGAGTCGCATTGAGACATTTGTCCTGAGGGGACGTGCGGGACAAAATGACATCCGGATTTTTGCAGTTAAAGTGCAGTGGGGTTACAACCCAAAGCGAGATACTGAGCTCCTCGCTATTAGGGAGATAGACGGAGAGAGAGAATGTGACCAAAAATTAAAGGCGACCCACAAACTGGAAGTCAGCTTCAATTACTTGTATCCACTGGTAATAAACTACATGTGAAGAAAGACAAACAAGCATTCAACTGCTTCTTTAACCCTTATGTCTATCTATATCTATGTGGATCATGTTTGCATATCCCATAAAAATCAAAGACATGACAAAAGAGACATGCTGCCAGAGGACTGCTTGTTTCAACTTTGACATTTGCCCGCATGATTTGGTTGCCTGAGAAGGAAACCCCAAAAATGATACAATGCTGTTTTATAGACCAGCCTATACTACTCTTGAATCAAATGATGTAAGGTGGTTCTGATAAGTACTGAAACTACCGTACATGGTTTTACTGTGAATAAGATTGCAACACTTCAAAAGATAAATTAAAGAGAAGCTTCACAGAATACAATTTTATACAGGTTTGAAATGGCTACTTTTAGATTTAGTTTGATTAATCTCTAACACCTTTAGTGCTGTTTGATTAATTTGGACAAAATAAAATGTGTTTTTACTTTATCAGTATGGTTTAAAGCTTGTTAAAGGTTTTGGTTATTGCTATGTAAAAAAAAAATAATGTTTCCAAAAATAATAAATCACTCAAAAAAAAAGTCTCACTTTGACAGCATTAAACAAAAATTGAGAAACTAATTTCATTCATTCATTCATTTCATTATTTATCAGGGGTCGCCACAGTGGAATGAACCACCAACTTATCCAGCATACGTTATACACAGCAGATGCCCTTCTTGTTGTAACCCATCACTGGTAAAACACCCATACACTCTTATTTACACACATACACTACAGACAGTTTAGCTTACCCAATTCACCTAAAGCGCATGTCTTTGGACTTGTGGAGGAAACCAGAGCACCCGGAGGAAGCCCACGCGAATAGGGGGAGAACATGCAAACTCCACACAGAAATGCCAACTGACCCAGCTGAGACTCGAACCATCGACCTTCTTGCTGTGAGGCGACAGCGCTAGCCACTGCACCACCGGAAACTAATTTCATCTGCCACAAACTTTTGGTGGTCATGTAGAATTTGATAATATAGTTTTGTTAGCATTTTTCATGAAGCTGAAATTTTGTATTTATCATTTTTTACTTTGACTTCTGCAAAAAATATAATTTAGTACAATACAAATCCCACAAAAAACACAAAATATACAGTACCGAAAATCATCATACCCTGCAAAAACCTATGCCTTTTCTCACACTATCTCCCGGAAAATAAAATAAGTCTGTATTTACACATTATAATCCTTGTCATTATTGGAAAAAATATAATTTAAATACATTCAAAAGGGTTCATTAAAATGAATCAATAAAATGTCTTTTTTGGTAAAGCGATAAGCCCCTAAAGCCGTGGTCACACTAGAGTTTGTGCTTGCAAAGTTCTGTTGTATAGCGCTGCGAAAAGGAATGGGATAATACAATATAATTGGATGTTGATACAGTAAAAGCGAGCGATTGCTCCATATTACATTTCTGTACAGAGAGGTAGCATTTTGAGCTACTATTGGTCTGACGCAATCACGTGGTGTGATTTCGCAGGTCAAAGTTCACCAAGCTTAAACTTTTAAATGCTTTTGTATGAATGGAAGTCTATGGGGCAAAAAGTGCAGTTTGACCACGGCTTGAGAATAAACATTATACATTTGCTCAGGTGCAAGCAATTAACTTCCATATTAAATGTGAATTTCTCCACTTTATACTACAGTTTCTAGAAAAACCAACTGTTAATAGTGTACGGTACTGCAAAAAATTCCTCATGGTTAGGAAAGTGCTTTCAAAACACTTTTGGTATAAAGTTGTAGAAAGGCATAGATATTATTCAAATAGTTTTATTTATTTTTATTTATTATATATTCAGTTTGAAGAACTGTTTTTTTTTCTTTCATTAGTTTGATGCTGTAAGGCAAAAATTTTAAATACATCTAGACAAGTTATTTGGAATTTGGTATTGATTTTAGGTAGTTGGACAAATAAAGTAACCATTTCAAAAAGGTATGATGATGTTCTATAGACACTGTATATTTGAAATATATAAAATTCTATAAGTACATTCATTTAATTTAAATAAAATAACAATACCATTGGTTAACATTTGTTAGAAAATCCCCCATTTACGAAAACACATTTTATTTCATTGTTCATTATTACAAACAGACAGCAGCAGTTCATGAGGATGCTCAGTTGATTAATGATGCTGTTTTAATCTGGACCTTGAGGCAGTCTAGTGGGGATCCACACTATCACGCCCATTAGTTACACAAATGTACTGGCTTATTTTCATGTTCTGCATCAGTGCGCAACAAGTCCAGATGCATGACCAAATCTGGGTTTGAACATGGTGGCATTTATACACATTTGTAATATCTCCTGCAATGCTGTGCTTTGCACTGGTAATGACTTAATTTGCAGCCTCGTGAGGATGCGCACACCACAGCAGTTATAAATTAAAAATAAGACATCTTAAATAAAATGTTTACATCCCACCAGTCTTTACATAAAATGCTCCCAGCGCTCAATAAAGTTAACCTGTCTTGTGTGGTAAAATAATCATTTATAAAGTGCCCTTGAGAAACATGAAAATAAGTCAAGCTCTTTCTTGATTTAAATTGTGAGGTTATCAGAAATAATAAAGAGGTTCACACAGTGCTTCTTAAAAGTGCTCTCCAACTAGACATTTTTTCTCTGCCACTTACCTTCTGTTTGTTTTCAGAGTGAACAGTGTTATTGTGAAGAACCTGATTCTGTGCAGCTGCTCAAATAAAAGGTTTACACGCTTCATCAATGCTACACTGAAAGCCAAAATTCTAACAGGCCAAATTAAAAGCTAACAAATTTTGATTTTGATTTAGATTGGTGTTTAAATTATTAAAACATACAGTGGAAGTCAGAATTATTAGCCCTCCTGTATATTCATTATTGATACATACCCCTTGTATACATTCCTGGAGAGCACAAAATACATCACAGAAGGTAATATTTCTCATATTTCTCATGTCATATTTCCGTTTGCGCCTTCTGTTTTCGCATAAATCCACTAGAGGCCACTGTTGACTGACTAACCGACCGAGCGATGTTTTCATAAAAAAATTATATATTCATAAGATTATGATGTTTTCATAAGCACTGATTGACCCAATGACCCCCTTCCCAAAATCCAACCGACAGTGTTTTCAAAAGCAATCCAGAAAAAGATAAGCCTTCGTGGCCACCTGATTTTTACAAAGTTTTCAGATCTTACCCCTTTCTCACCATGTCATTTACTTGTTTATTAAATGTTTTGCCTTTTGTTTTACTTGCTTTCTGGAGCCATTATTGGACTCGAACTTTGTCGTCATGGTCAATTCTGCTCCACGTCACAAGTCTGCCGACATACGATGCGAGCCACTGGACAAACTGGTAACACCGGAAAAGCCGTTAAAACAAAGGTAATTGGTCAGCTAGAAGGGCGAAAAGAAACAAAAGCCGTCGGCAAAGTCATACCGCCCCATAGCATTTGTTTTAAAGAAGAAATGCAGCCATATGTAGCTCTGGTTACATAATTCCCTCTCTCCAGAAATGTATACGGGGGTACGTTTTCACAATAAGCCTGTGTTGATTTTTTTCCCCAATGTGTTTAATGGAAAGACAATTATTTCAACACATTTCTAAACATATGTACAACAATAGCTTTAATAACTAATTTCTAATAACTGATTGCTTTTTTCTTTGTTATGATGACAGTACATAATATTTTACTAGATATTTTTCAAGACATTCGTATTCAGCTTAAAGTGCAATTTAAAGGAATGACTAGATGAATTAGGTAATAGGCAAGTTAGGGTAATTAGACAAGTCAACAGTGGTTTGTTCTGTAGACAATGGGAAAAAAGTATTGCTTAAGGGGGCTAATAATATTGACCTTAAAATGTGTTTTAAAAAATATACAAAAACTGCTTTTATTCTTGCTCTTAAACATCATTTAGGAAATATTTGAAAAAGAATTAAGAATTCACAGGAAGGCTAATAATTTTGACTTAGCTGTATAAATTTGTAAGCGCAAGTTAAAACAAGCTGCTTTGCACAAAAGTGAAGTAACAGTTACAGAAAAAAATAATAACAGAAAAGCACATGAAGAATGTGTTCCTCACACCTGGCTGTTATAAAGAGTTACCATAAATCTCTCTTTAATGTAGGTGTTAACTGCCATAATTACACTGTACTATACAGTATATTCCACCTGGATAAAACATCAAGGCGTTTAAAATAAATTTAGGACTTAATTTCAAATGAATGAATGAATGAAGAGTGAATGAATGAACAACCCACATCTGGATTTTTTCTTCTTGACAGTTCAGCAACAGGGGTTTGTTTTGCAAAGCTATTCAGTGGCAGGGAAGCCAACTGTTGATGGAGTGCTCTATATTTTGACTGACACTGATACTTTAGTTAAGCCCACAAGCCTCTGCAGGGGTGTAAGACAATAACTTAAAGCCTTTCTCTCTATAAGGTTTACAGAAACCCACCTGTTTAGTGCTGCTGCAGGAGACCACTGCTCCCTGACTCCAAGTATGCTATGTCTTTGAGACTATTCTCTTTATCTCATTTGCTTTGGGAAAATGTACACGCTTTCTGAAAATATGCAGTGTTAGATAGCAAAGTAACTGAAAATGAATTTGAGGGAAAGTTGGACTTGATATCCAGCATTCCTCGTTGAAGAGTCCATTTCCTCTGAAACGAATAAGCTGTTTTAAATGTGTACATTTCTGATGGTGTCAAAACAGAGAGTACTTTTCACATCTGAACAATGGATTGTTTCATTTAACACTTTATTATAATCGTTGTGCATCATTACAGACATTTCAGCTTTCGTGATTTCATTTGGACTGTGTTAATTTAAACAGCACAGATTGTTAAAAGTTACATTTTTATAGAATTGTTTATATTTCATCCTC
>CAIGQZ010032461.1:11114491-11162612 GCA_903798205.1 Danio tinwini | reverse complement strand
TATAATCCCACTTTCTGAAACCTATAAAAACTGCAATATGTAATGTAATAGTTCTTTGTTAACAGGCCAACCTGTTAACAGTTAACAGGTTTTTAGAAAAACATTGGAAATTAACATTTACATTTAGTCATTTAGCATATGCTTTTGTCCAAAGCGACTTACAATTGAGGAGACATTCAGAGATTCAACAAGAAGAGGCAATACACACAAGAAGTGTTAGTTATACAAAGTAACTTGTTTGTGCTCAGAGAATTTAGTGAGAGAGAGAAGAGTGTTTTTATCTTTTCTTCCCATTCACCTGTGTGAAACAAACTAGGGCTGCAACAATGAATCAATTAAAATCAATTGCTGAAAAAGTTGGAAACGAATTTCATAATTGATTCGTTGTGTTGCGCGACACAGGGACGTTTGAATATTAGGAAAAAACTTTCGTTCAGCACGGAGCAGAGTGAACACGGTCTCTCTCATGCACTGAAGCAGAGTTCGGCACCTCATAGACAAGGATGAGGAGGAAGGGAGTTCAACAGCAGGGTAAATCACTACAGAATCCTACTTCTGTTTCATTTTGAAGTGATGAACATAAAGTCCCTGGTGATGGTGTTTACTCTTTATCCAGATTAACGAGCATGACAAGTTAGCGTTAGCTTGTTAACTCTTAAAGTGGCAACTGGAAAATTTAAATGATGCTTTGGCGCGTTGGCTGGTGCTGAGCCAATAAAAGACTTGTTATGTTATCACAGTTATGCATTGTTTTAACCGCCTAATGCTTATTTTATGAATTAGACATGTAAATACACACAAGTACTAGTAAAACAATACATTTAAAGTTTGTAAAACACACTAGTGTTTTATTAATGTGTATTAATAATATGATGTGCATGATTTCCGCTACATTCATTCTTCAATGGCGGGGCGCCACACCAAAATTCATCCCGCCACGGCTACATAACTTCTCATTCAAAAACATTCAGTCGTTGTTATTTTTTTAATAGTGGGTTTTAATTGCACCAAAACGTATTAAAAGGTAAGTGAATTATAACAGCGCAAACTTTTCTGTAATCGTACTGCTGTGCGTTATTGTTTAACCCTTTAAAGTGACATGCTGACTGACTGACAGAGTGACTGACAGGTGCGTGAGGCCAGCAAACACAACGTAGTTTTCAGTTAAGATGAACAAAGTTTCCATAATTATACTTTATAGCCTATGGCTTTGCATACAATGACTATCTTGCTGGAGTTTATAGCCATTTCACTTTACTTCAGGACGCATTAATGCCGCTCTGTAGGTCTATTGGACGCAATTATAAATGTTCCTAGCAAATCTAATAAATGTTGAAGACATGCTTGTTACATAAACGCACTAAATCTCACTTCAGCAGCGTTTATTTGAGCACGTACAAGAAAATCTGCACTTGAGCAGAGTTTATTTGAGGGTGTGCAAGAAGTTTTGAGCACGAACAGAGGCAATCGGCGCGCAAGCAAAGAGATTCAAATGCTTGTATTACATGAATGCGATCTCGACTGTCCGCTGTTCTGCTGTTCACTTTCACTTTCTTCCACGACTCCTCATTCCTCTTCACTTTCGTGTGCGACACCTCCACCACGATTACTTTCATCTGCGACAGTCCTCTGCCATCCACCTCCCCAACAACCCCAAACCACCACCCACCACCCCCCACTCCCCGACACGGACACGGGGGGGGGACTGTTTTTTTAGTCCCGCCCCCTTGAGGTTTTATTTCACACCCAAATGCTCACGTTGTATAATCAGTCTTTGTTTACCTGCTGCCCGCTTAGAATAGTTTTATAATCTACCTCATCTGTCCAGCTAAATTCAGATCTGGCTTCCAAAATCTCACATTTAAATTTGGTAGGCTACTACCAAACGAGAGAGATAACAGATAAAACTGTAGGTTGTGCAAGGATTGTATTTATTTGTATTCATCTTGTCAAGATGCTTTTAACATTTATCTGTCAACATGGAAAATGTGTTGCGAAAATAAATAACAATAAATGTATGTACAACATAGCCTACTTGTTATTTTAATGTAAAACACAAACATTTTTCTGTCAACACAGTAGGAAAAGTGTTGTGGAAAAAAAAAATCTGTCACTTAAAATTTTAAACAAAAGAACAAAATCGTTGGCTATGATGCATGAAAAAGACTCCCATACATCAGACTTGCCCGATGTGGGTTTCTAACAATAAACTGAACATTTCTAATGCAAGCTAAACTTCCTTCAAGGACAGTGCATCTTCACTTTGCTCTGCCATGGTAGAGGCCGCTCTGAGGACCGTTATGCAGATGATGCGTGCACAGACTGTCTAGTTGCAAGAAATGGAGTGCAGACCTCTAGTACAGTGTTTGAGTCGATTAATGTGTCAGTGAGATGAACAAGTATGCTTTCTACAGGTGGTTGGTTAAGCCCACTCGCCTGTGTAAGGCTGTTGGTGTGTGATGAGGTGGGGGAGAGAAAAAGGTTATGGTTTCTATTCATCAGGGTTCATGTGCTCTCGGAAAAGATGTGTTTTAGGTTGTTGTTTAAAGGATACCATTTAATTTGAGCTATTAAAAATGTAACAATCTTGTTATTTTTGCAGTTTTTTTAGGTATTTCTATTTTCTGTCTTGTAACTTTTGAAATTATTCAAGTATAAATATGTGGGTGTGTTTGTTTGTTTTACCTATTTACTGTAAAAGTTTTGTGTGTAAGATACCTTTGCTATTTTTAATTGCAAATAATAATAATAATAATAATAATAGTGCATTGTTTGTGATCTCTAACTTATCAAAGACTGTAGTAATCAAAGGAAAGAAAATCTGTATAGTCTCCAGTATATGGAAAACTATAGATTTTATATATTTTCAATATAAAAAGTTTATTACTATAGTATGTTACTATAGTATATAAACTGTAAAAAATAAAGGTTTAAGATATTAGAATGAATACTTGAAGGTATAATCAGGGCTGATACTGGCAAAGAAATCTATATCAGAGACTGTCTAAAAATATAAACCTTTTTTTGTGTTTTCTGACAGTCGTTTTTGTACCTGTTTGCAACCCTTTTTTCAAATTGACGCGCAGGGGTGAAGACATTCAGCCTGATGTGTAGCTATTAACTGTGGTATTGAAATAATTCCACGCTCGCAGTTGTTTTGTTAAACCTTCAAAGATGAAAAAGATGTGGTGACGCAAAGCATGTGCAATCCTCTTTTCTTTTGTTATAGAGGAAAAGGAGAGGTGAATCTTATTCGGTGCTGATTGAATCCAGAGCCTCAGACCCGGAGACACCGGACCTCTTTGTTCTTTTATATTGATTGCTCCAATCAGTACAGGGAAAAGAAAGAAGAAGAAGAAAAAAAGCTGTGTGCCCTCAGGTTTGACGAGAAGATGGTTAGCAAAATTATTTCTGAAGAACTTTGAAGTTTCTTAACCACAATGTCAGCCTTCTATCCTATTTTCTTCCCCCAGTTTATTCTAGTCTCTTACAGTTTTCCATTTTTATTTTACTACTTCCAGACACACAGAATGGTATAATTTAAACCATCCCCAAATATAGACACAGAAGCATAAATAATTGAATAAAATAGGGAGTGGTTTTTCAGAAATACACCAGCGAATTACTCAGGAATATATTTTTCTTCCTCTGATCTATTCGCAAGAACATAGATCCTGGTGTCGAGGAGGAAACCATTAATTACTCCCTGACCAATAGATGCTGAGCATGCGTGAGCCAAGATGGATGAAACTAGGGCTGCATGATATTGGAAAAATCTGACATTGCGATATTTCGTTTTTCTGCAATATATATTGTGATATGAGTACAATTTTCCCAGATGACTTCAATATCTCTATCTGGAAGGAATTTATCATTTTAGATTGATTGGTATGATTCTGTAGGGAAGTGCATGTGCATAAAATATAATAAACAATCTACAAGCATAGATAAGAAAAAAATACAAATGAAATAAACTGTGTTTTATGTTTTCAGAGGAGTCTAACAGTATTCAGGTATACAGTAATTGAATAATCAAATGTAAAGCAGTGTTTAATTTTGGAATTTTTCCTGCTGTAGTGTCAGGCCTTTTTACACAGATCTTCCAACTACCTATGGCATTATTTCAATGACAAATGTCATGAGCACAGTATTACAAGTCGAGATCGCATTCATGTAATACGAGCATGCGAATCTCTTTGCTTGCACGTCGATTTCCTCTGTTCGTGCACAAAACTTCTTGCACACCTTCAAATATACGCTGCTCAATTGCAGATTTTCTTGTGCGCTCTCAATAAACACTGCTAAAGAGCGATTTAGTGTGTTTAAGTAACGAGTATGTCTCCAACATTTATTAAATTTGCTAGGAATATCTATGAATGTCTCCAACAGACCAACAGGACGGCATTTGTGTGTCCTGAAGTAAAGTGAAATGCCAATAAACTCCAGCAAGACAAAGTCATTGTATGCAGAACCACAGACCGTTATCTATAAATAAAGTATAATTATGGAAACTGTGTTCATCATAACTGAAAACTATGTTATATTTGTTGGACTCATGCATTACACAGCCCTGTCAGTCAGTAGATTTTTGGTGTGATTATAACCCGCTATAAAAAAAAACAGCAACAACTGAAGGTTTTGAATGACAAACTGTAATGTAGCTGTGGCGGAAAAAAATTTTGGTGTGGCGCTCCACCATGAAAGAATGAATGTAGCGAAATCTAAGTAAAATAATACTGCATAGTCTTTGTCTTATAAATAATTCAATAAAATGAATAGTTAATTGCAAATGGTAAGTTAAAAATTGTAAAATTTCTTATGCCTGAATGCTTTTAAAATCCTTATTCAGTCACCCAAAAACCCATCCAAATGATAAACTAATACAGACTAATACAACTAATACAAATGTTGCACCCTGCTATGTGACTATTGCTAACGTTTACATTGCGATATCCATGCTGAAATAATATATTGTGCAGCCCTATTTGAAACCTAGGCAGCATCTGAAATTGCATACTTTCATACTATAGAGTGCGCTAAAAACAGTATGCAAGCCAAGTACTATGTCTGAACTCATTTAATTCAAAAAACAGTATGCGAGAAGTACTCGGATGACCTACTACTTCCAGTAAGATTCTGAAGTGTGCATCCGATGCATGCTGCGCTGCCCCATGATGCCCTGTGAGAGAATTCATGAATGGGAGTGAAGCGAAGCAACTTAGGTGGGTATGATCACGTGTTTATGAGAAAATGGTGGAGTTCCATTCATACTACTCACATTCATACTGTATAGAGTGTACTTCTAATGGTCGAGTAGTACATTTAAATTCAAATGCAGTACCTATTAAGTAGTAGGCAGTTTCAGATGAAGCCCTAGTCTTTGTGTCACTATTACTGTAGGTATGAAGATTCGCATCCAGTTTCTGTCACAGTCATCAGAATAAGTAGCAATAATGGATACTTTTGTAAACCTAAATGAATTTCAGTATAAAGACTAACTGACTTAGAACTCCAGTAGACATCTGCTAAAATAAAGAGACATTAGGAGAACTTACACTGCTGTCACTTGTTCCCGACACTGGATATACTGTCCAGCCAAGCTCTGCGGTCGCTGTGGTGGAGTCCATCAAAATTTCTGTGGAAACAGGAGGAAACATAAAAAGGTTAAACATCCAGGTCGTGCTTTGTACACTGTTCAAATCCTCTGAGTTCATTCACAGATATGAGACGAAGCTTCCTGCTATCTATCATTTATCTTCAATAAACATAGTTATGAAATTTGCTAATGTTGTCTCTGCATTTCTGAGAGGTTACTAAATTACAAAAAAAAAACTGAAAGAAACAGAATCTGACGTGAACATCAAATTTACAGCTTTTTATCCCAAGTCTTTGCCTTAGGAAATGCTGTGGAAGTATAATAAGCCATGAATATTTCATACATTTTCATGCATCAACATCATTCTTTATCCAGACATTTATTGAGGCTTGTGATAGCACTTAACCAACTGCTCCATAAAACATTATCAACACGTTTGACATGAATCAGCCTTAAATCTGTTTCGATATTACAGCCGTCTCCAGTAGTAAAAAAAAAAAATGCTTTAAAATCGTGAAAGGAGGCAGGAAACAGTGGGTTCTGCTTTCCCCGCTGTGTAATTCAGCCAAGATATTTTAAAGACAACAGCCCACTATCTGGCTCCGGAGCTGCAGAGGTTACACTGGGGTACAGGATGTAGGTTAGCAGTTGGACAGCGATGAGATAACCACTAGAGACACTTTCAATAATCATATGGCACCATATTGATACTGGGAAAGGCTAATCTTTCACAGACTTTCCTACATCTCAGCAGGCGAACGCGAATATCCACAAAAATGCATGGTTCCAGCCATATCTGCCCATGGGAGAAACTAAATTTGTTTGCAGACTGATTTCTCATATTAGTTTGGGTCACCATTTAGGGGTGTACTGAATGACAAACTTAAAAAAAAGTCAGTATTTTCATGCCAAAAAAAGGCAAGTGAATTTTAATTTGGCTGGCTTGCGCTGTGTGCTAATTTAAAACATACCTTCTGAGTTTCAAACAAATCTGTTCTTCGGCTGCCTTCCCATATTTTGGTGGATTAACATTTGTAAACTGCGCTTGCCTTCAATGTGGAATCCACACACTTAATCAAATCTAAAAATGGTGACATTGAAAAAGGCAGCTATAAAATCACTAAACAGGTGCAGCCCTGTCTCTTATCTATATTCAGCAAGGATATAATGGCTTCGGCATCAGCAATCACTCAAAAAGCTCCACAAATAGCCGTACATTTGCATCAAAGATTCATGCATTCTTCTTCTTTCCTTGATTAAACATTAATATTCTACAGTTTGTAGAAATACAGGGTCATGAATTTTATGCATGCTTGCGTAGTAAAGTAACTGGATGTACAGCAAGTGCCACTGAGAGTCAAAGAGTTATAATCTGATGAAAGATGGCCATTTGATCCAGAAGAACCAACTTATTAACAATTAACTTCAATTACTCTAACTGCTCAAGATCAGGGCAGACCTTTACACAACAAGATAAGCCAGGCTTCCACCCACTCATTCTGTGCTTCTAGGTTGAAAATAAAAAAGTGAGAGTTACTGGAGGCCAGTTACTCTACTTCTGCTGATTAGTTGGTGTTAAAGAACATCTCAAGTAATTGGGGTCAAAGAGAACAGGTTTTGCCGTCTAGGGTCCTCAGAGGCACAGGGATGATAGTTCTCGGTTCAGATTGGCCGTCAGTCATCCCATGCGAATATCCTTTGCTATCACATTGATGGCTTAATTAATTTCCTCTAGTAATTAGAGTAGAACTAAGTTGTTGAACTTTTGAAAGGAATTATATGAAGGAGCTTGATAGAAACAGAGGAAGTTCGGGTTTTATCACAGTCGAATGCAGCTGTTTTGACTTCCTTTTACAAGCATCGGAGTATAAAACGTCTTTCAGAGGCTCAGCTTGAGGCCAACATAATTGCTAGTCTTAGCTATTGGAAATACTTATTCATTTACAGAATTTTCATTAATCTTGCATTAGGCTATTTGATCATTTGAAATGCGCTTTCGAATGCTGGTTGCAATTAAGACGAGGCCTTGAAAAAAAACGACAGCGATTTTGAAGGAAAACAGTATGTGTACTGTTTGGGGCTATGCAGAGGAATGCAGCATTTCGGGCCTGTCTCTTTACCTCAGATTCCCTTAGAATTCTATTCCAGGAAAAACCAAAGCGTTCAACGAATAAACTGCACGTGTGTCCAATTTATTTGAAAAGGACATATTCCATCACTTAGGAACACAAATCTAAGCTAAATTACATTTGATTACCACTAAGCTTAAAATTTTGTAGCTTGCACGTCCACTCATACCATCTTAAACTGAAGATCTGTTTTTGAAGGTACATGGAGGTGAAATCAAAATGCAATTACAGACCATAACAAACAATGGAATAGAAAAAGTGGCAAAGCGAATTGTCTAAGCTCATGCAGAGTATTTGTGGGCATGTGCTCTTAAATAAAGCACCAAGAGTGGGTTTGCTAGTGGTGAGGCAAACAATCTTTGCCTTTCATAAGCTCCTGTGCTTTATAAGCTCCTGCTTTTTCGCAGTTTGGAAGAGTGATGCAGTGCTTGTCCTCTACGGTGCGATGGATAACCCCCCAAACCAGAGGCCTCGGCGTACGCAGAGCCAAGCTAGAGATTTACGACTCCCTGCAGTTACGGCCGTACCTCACCGTTACGCCTTGCTTCGAGCTCTTCATCCTTGTGACGAGGTAAACCATAGAGGTCTGGTGGCTCCACAAGATTCTCTTGTAGACTTTTTGAAGAGAATGGTGGATGTGGCACCATGAGGATTGAATGTGTTTACACTCGCACCACGTCTAGAGGTGACAACACATTCCAACCTGAGCTCATGAATAAGCTTAAGTCATTGGAGGGCTCAGCACAGTCATATCTCAGCCATTGTAAGACCCAGGAGAACATGTGAGTTGAAGCTTTTCAACAGGAATGATTTTTTTTGGGAGCAGTGCATTTCCCTAACGTGAACACGTAATGGAAGGAGGAGCTTTCTGACAGCTTACTGACAAATCATCTTGTAGTGTGATGGGGTTCAACACCAGCTCATACTTTAGCTTTTGTTATATGCTTTACCTTATTTTCTGATACAAAATGAATATGAATATTTTCTAGAAAATGAGTTGCACCTGACAATACGTTGCACCATGTCAAATATGAAGTGTTGAGGGGGAAAAAAAACATTTAACTTGTAATAAGAAATGTATGGAAATATCTGGAATGTAAAATAGTTTTATAGTATACAAACCAGTATTGTAATTAGAGCTGCACGATATTATAAAAATCTGACATAGCGATATTTAGTTTTTCTGCAATACATATTATTGTGATATGATGAATAGAATGAATAGCTCTATTTGGAAACATTTGATTAATTTAGATTGGATGACCAAGTCTTTTTCTTTGCAGTGCATCTGCAAAAATTATAATAAATGACAATAATAAATACAACAGAACAAAGATAAAAGTTCAATAAACAGTGCTTTATGGAGAGTTTAACAGTATCCAAGTACAATCAAACATAAAATAACATGGTCATCAATCATTGTATAAATGATTTTAAAGTAATATTTAATAATTTCTTTATCTTCAATATTTAATAAATAGTCTAACCCTGTACACACATTGCGATATCGATGCTTAAATGATACATTGTGCAACCCTAATTGTAATGCTGTGTTCACACCAGACGCGGAATGCGCGAAAAAATCATGCTATTCGCACATAAATAGACAACTGAAATGAATGCAAATATTTTCCAAAAAAATGAGCTGAACCTGACAATAAGTTGCACCAAGTCAAACGTGAAGTGATGAGAGGGTAAAAAACAAAACATTTTACTTACATTGTAATCAGAAGTGTATGGAAATATGCGGAATGTAAAATATCCTGCCTAGTACTGTAGTATACAAACCAGTATTGTAATTCCTCCCAAACAAATCTATTACAGTATATATAACTGTATTCTATACTATTAAATTAGAGTGACATTCATTAAAATAACAGTTATTATTATTTAAACAAATGTATTTAAAGCAAAATAAACTACAGTAGTGTGTGAAGTTTACAAGAGCAAGGTTCAAAATTCTGTAATAATTTTACACAAGAAAAGTTTTTTTGTTTATTGTTGTGCTGATAATATTTATTCAACTGAGCTTCTGAAAAATTCTCAAATGGATCCATCAAATGTATTTGATCTAAATTCAAAG
The DNA here is from genome assembly GCA_903798205.1 of Danio tinwini. Lineage (NCBI taxonomy): Eukaryota > Metazoa > Chordata > Actinopteri > Cypriniformes > Danionidae > Danio > Danio tinwini. Next base: position 11,152,804 of record CAIGQZ010032461.1, on the reverse strand, counting down.
TCTGAATCAATTCAATTTAAGTGTATGTGTATAGTGCTTTTTACAATAATTCTCGTTTTAAAAATGGTGAACATAATTGCATTACAATCAAAATCAGAAAAGTTTATGTTATGACTTTAGTCGGATTAAGGTAATCAAAAATCGCTATTATTAATAGCGATTAAGTATTGGTGTCCAAGTTTCCAAGACTTTTAAAATAAAAATAAAATAAAAATTATAAAGTCAAATAAAAAGTTTTTCCATAGTCAGCCACCATAATTTTGTGGCTCAAAAGTATCGCTTTAGGCATCGTTTTGGCACCAGTACCCTTTTAAAAGTATTGACTTAGCACTGGTATAGAAACAACCCCAAACAACACCCAGCCCAATTAGTTACCATAACCTTTAATTAACTAGTAACAAATTACTAATAGTTTTTAACAGTTGAAGTTATTATATATAAACATAGTTACCCTGCAGTTATGTAGTATATAGGTGATGTCTATGTGTAGATGTTCAATGTTCAATGAAGGGTAATTTAAACAAATCCAGCGATATGTATTGATAACCCAAGCCCTTGTTTTTCTAGTATTAGGGAGCCGTGGCATTTCATCTGAAGGTTAAATAGGTCAGCTGTTCAATGCAAGGTTGTAAACAAAAGGAGCCTCTGAACACCAGTCCACGTTAATTGATAGGAAACAGTATCCGTTCAGACCAGGGATTACCGTCAGGAAAATTGATTGGTCAGCAGCTATGCTCCTGAGCCAGAAAAAGTGACACCTGTTAAAATTGTTACTTTAAAAAAAGGCTGCGGAAAGTTATTTGGGGAACGCTGCCGTGTAAAATGGCTACACGCATCATTAACAGGAGGGTCTGTTTATTTGGGGAGGCGATTAGGGTTTGAGCAGCAGACCGCAAAATGCCACACACACTCTCTCTCTTAGGCACTGTGTTGTGTACCCACTTCACATAGTCATAGATATGCATTCAGTGACCTTGATTCTGGGCTTGTTTCCAAATCAACAAATGTCAACTTGGAATGACAAATGGAAAGTCTTCAAATGATAAATCCATTTCCTAAAAAAATGTAATATAAATTAAAATCCCTGATATCTCTAATACCGGTGTATGTCTGCCGCTGATTTTATATTCTCTCTGGAGGATGCTTCCGAAGAAACCGGCTGGACTGAATCTGACTCAATTATGTGGGTGGTGGGTGGGCTAGTCATGACAGAAGTCTATGGTATCTTTATTGTAAAAGTTGCAGAGGTGGATGTGGAGAGACTGACTGAAATGTTTTGGCAGAGAATGCCTAACAAACCTCCCCTCGCCCTTGGATAACACATGGCGGTGCTTCAAACAAGTACTGGCTTCCAAATAGGCCAAGAATCACATCAGTGACTCACAACCAGAATGGAGGAGCAATAGTAACCCTTTAAATCAAGATACAATTAGATAATAATGACTTTCAAATAGTGTAAAATGTTCCCTGTATTTACTAATCTTGCAAGGATGAATAATAGTAATAATTCCTTACATTTATATAGCGCTTTTTTTATACATTGTATATACGTACATACAAGTGTGCAGCATCGGCAGCCATATTGCGCCAGACCGCACACCACACATCAGCTGATTGGTGGAAAGGAGACCAAGGAGTGATGAAGCCAATTATGACATGGGGATGGTTAGGAGTCTACTCTTTTTCAAAGGATTTTTAGTGACCACAGAGAGTCAAGACCTCGGTTTAACATCTCATCCGAAAGATGGTGTTCAATTAGCAGTATAGAGTCTCCATCAATATTCTGGGGCGTTAGGACCCACAGACCTCAGTTTGAGCACCCCCTACTGGCCTCACTAACACCACTTCCGGCAACAACCTAGCTTTCCCATGTGGTCTCCCATCCAGATACTGACCATGTGAGAGTTGCAGAAAGCTAGCTACCGACAGTGATGCAAACAGTGATGCATTACACACATATTATAAATAGATAAAGAAAGCATTTGAAAGTAAAATATCTTCAAAAGTTTCACAGTTTGTATAAAAGCAAGTACCAATAGGCAGCAAATTATTTTAAACGTATTATGAGACATAGAAACCTTGGATGGCTGCATTAAATTATCCAAAGCACTTTGCCATACCCTTTAAACTGTAAAGATTCACAATTTTACTGCAATATTGCGGTTATATTGCTGGTGAGCATAAGCAATTTAATGACCAATTGTTTTTTAAATGATAGTGTCTACAAAATAAAAAATAAAAAACATCAGAAAATACAACAGAAAATTTAAAAAGAACAATTGCCTAACAACATATTTGTCAAGCTAATATCAATTACAATTCATTCATTCATTTTCCTTCAGCATAGTCTCTGATTTTTCAGAGGTCGCCACAGCAGAATGAACAGCCAACTATTCCAGCATATGTTTCACACAGCGGATGCCCTTCCAGCTGCAACCCAGTATTGGGAAACACCCACACACTCTCACATTCACACACTTACACACTACAGCTAATTTTGTTTATTCAATTTACCTATAGCGCATGACTTTGGACTGTGAAGAAAACCTGAGCACCCGGAGGAAACTCACGCGAACACAGGGAGAACATGCAAACTACACACAGAAATGCCAACTGACCCAGCTGGGACTCAAACCAGTGACCTTCTTGCTGTGAGGCAACAATGCTAACCACTGAGCCACCGTGCAGCCCTTAATCACAACATTATTAACCGAAACTAAAAAAGTACTGAAGTTCTGGTGAAAGTACTTCGCATTGTAAGTTCACTAATATTGACAAACCGAACCCAAACACCAATACCATAGTGATTCCCAATGTGCCTCATTATCCTGTCAGGACACACAAACAAATGGCTAATAGTTGAGATTAGCCCATTGCACTGTGATTAACTGCAACGGCTCTCTTGGTCAGTTTGTCTCTAACAGTGAAATGTGATGTAAAATTTGCAAATCCTTTGATATCAAAATGTTTCCTCATTACCAGCAGCAGTACTCTCCGTCTTCCTGGCACAGAAACATGCCTGTAGCTCCAGGCACATGCTCAAGCACAGATTAGAGTAGTACATCTCTACTATGCAACCATTCGTTACTCACGGGCATGTAACCTCACGCTGCTCTCGCGAAGACACACCTGAAAAATGAAAGCTGGTTGGGAATGCATTCGAATGAGCATGTGAGGGATAGGGTTTTGCTATTCAAACACTTCTGCATATGTGACAAGAAAACGCAGAAGAGGTAATTAATGCAGGATCAATGTAACACTAGGCCATTTTATCGGAGTGGCACGTTGAAGGGTAGAGGCCCGTGCGGTTGAAATGATGAGTGAGCGCCGCTCTGACGTATCCCTGGTCGTCCAGAAATCTTTCAGCACGACGAGGGTCAATTAGGTGGAGCGCACATAACCACCGCATTACAGAATGGCTTTGTATGGTAATTGAGTCCGTATGCCGGAGCATACGGCACCCAGAACGTGCTTGGAAAGCAGCTTAAATCCAGGAAGGTGGCAGATACCCAAACCCCACCAGCGTTACTTTAGGGGCTTGAGAGAACCAAAACAGAATCTGCCACACATTAGATATATCCACCGAGAGGTCTCACTTTTTCTCTCTCTCTCTCTCTCTCTCTCTCTCTCTCTCTCTCTCTCTCTCTCTCTCTCTCTCTCTCTCTCTCTCTCTCTCTCTCTCTCTCTCTCTGAGATTTATGAGCATCCTGGGATTAATGTCAGGCTACTAAATGCTGAATTTAGGGGTCAGATGATGAGGAGGATGATGGGGATGTAGGGAAGTGTGGAGTGATGTGGCAAGGCAGGCAGAAGTAAATGTGGACTCAGCCAACACAGAGTATCAGTGTATTTCAGAGGAAGAGGAAGCGGGAGGTTGATTTTGGCAGCGTGTGGTTCCTTGTGAAATATGCTACCACACAGTCTGCGGAGCGTTCCTGACTGCTTGACACAATGATGTAGCTCTGAATTCCCAGGGTTCAACAGTGGATGGGCTATGGTAATTCTCCGTCCTTACATTGCCGACTAGCACCTCATTCAAGACTGCTAAGGGTTGAAAAAAGAGTTATAGCAAAACAGAAAGTCGGGTAAACACTGGAGATTTTTATCTTCCACTCACACACACAGACAGACGGCACACACACACACACGCACACATGCGCACACACACACACACACAGATATACTCTCTCTAAACAAGCGTCCTTGGCTACTCTAATTTGTTTGTCTCTAGGCCAGTCCCTCAAATCAATCCCAGCGCCTCTTTAGCAGCTTGTTTAAATGGGTTGCTGTTTCTTCAGTGAAAAGCTTAATTATTTACTTTGAATGTGCCTCACAAGGGGACCACGAAATGGTAATTGCAGGCTGCACTTGCCCTTTTCCTTTATCAAACCCCTCTCTCTTGTGTTACAATCGGGCTTCAGATGATTGGTTGTGTCTGACAACACGATGGGGAGAGCTGCCTTTCCAACAGATCGCTATTCCAAAGCAGATCAGAGCACGAATGCTGGACCTTACATCATGTTGCATTGCAAAATTCTATTCTTCCTGCCAGCCATTTAAGCGATGTGGTCTTTCCATGCTTTGAAATATGTTTTTGCCGTTAAGGAGGCTTGATGGTTTGCAGCCAACTTGTGAGATGCTAAGGGCTAATATGTTTTGGTTTTTAAAGAACAACATATTTAAAAACCATTACAGCTGCTGCAATGTAAATCAAGTGCCATGAATGAATCATTCTAAAGTTTGGTTACTTAAATATATTAATGTGTGCAGGAAGACTTAGATTAGTACAGAGGCTACACAATAAATTGCAATAAAATTAAAACTGTGATTATTAAACCACAAAAGGCTTTGACTATTAGATTAATTGCTTTAATTAACAAATATATTATATAACTATTGCCACATGATAGAATGATAAAAACACATTAGGTATGTTAAAATACAAATAATATTATTTTGTTTTGAACCAAAAGGAATAAAATTACAGATTATTTATACCAATAAGGGCTGAGCCGATAAATCAGTATTGGTATTTATTGACCAAACACCATTGTCAATAATGAATAAAAAATTGTTTGGTATGAAGCACTATAGTTTTATTCAAATGTGGCTGCTAAGTGCACACCTGACATGCTTGCATATTCCAGGCGCACCTAGTTGAAAAACATCTGAACTTTCCAGACTGCCGCATGCGCACCGCGATTCATGTAATGCTGCGTTCACATCAGACGCAGATGAAATGTCAAGCGCGAGTGATTTACATGTTAAGTCAATGCAAAGATGCAAATAGACATCCTGTGGCGCGATATGTGAGAATGAGTTGGAAAATCTGAACTTCAGCGGACATTCGCGCAGCATTAACCAATCAGGAGCTTTCTCTTATAGGGGCGTGATTATGACGTATGTTGTTGTATGCCTGTTGTTGGTGTCACGAGGGGAAATTCTCTTGCCAACACCAGACAGTTCATCAAACTGGACTCAGTCAGAAGCACCACTGAATGCCTCTATCATCCAGGTATAAGGAGTTGATGAACTCAGAGCTGGATGCACCTCTGAAAGAATCTAGTGGACTCAGACATTGCGCCAAACGAATATATTCTGTTTTTAGCCATCCTAAAGCACATAAACACAGCTATTCACTTAATAAAATTCATGTTAGCCATTTAGCAATGAAGCTAGAGTCTCCGGGCAGACAGAAGCCCTGCCCATGATGCAATCCCGCATCTATTGTGAGGTGAATTTGACGCAAGAATGAAGCAAATTTGACGCACGAATGAAGCGAGTAAACAGAAAATGATCATGCGTCTATTTACACATGAATATCACAATTTTTACATGTGATCTACATCAAGTGTGAACACAGCTTAAGTAGAACTAACCAATCTGCTTCATACTTTGTATTGAATACACACATTTTGGTTATAATGGCAGATAAATTACCTAAGACAAACAGCGCTTTTAAACACTGCAGTGCTTTGTAATTCTCTTCATAAATATATATTTTTTGAAACAGCAGCAATGGTTTGTCCATTTGTCATCAAAAAAACTGTTGATGTTCACCTAGTTACGAGAGATGATGGCATGCACTTTTCACATCCTTTTAGACGCGTTATGTGAACGGACACGGGTTGGATTGCGTCATCGCCACATGCAAAAATGAGTGCCGTGACTAGCAGCAGTGAGAAGATTGTAAATAAAAAAAGATGCAAGTATGTCGCCAGAGTGGCTTTTTGGTTTCTTTTTTTGTGCATCCCAGCCACTAGCTCCCTCTCTGAAAGATTTTTTAGCAAAGGGGTACTGTAGTCATTTAACTTTCATTACAGTTTGAAATGCTGCAATATGTATTTGAATAAGGATTGGTTCCTTTACTTGAAAGGTCAGATTTGATTATGATAATTTGTTTTGTTTACAGAGTTTGGAGTTTAATGTATCATTATTATTGAAAAAAATCCTATTATTCCTAAATGGATTGTAAAAAATAGTCAATAATTTTCTATATCAAATGATATGAAACATTATATCATATATCATTATATCGACAATTTTTTGCTGTATTGCCCAGTCCTACAGTAGTAACAATAATATTACAAATAATAATGTGAAATTAAATAAATTAGTAAATTAATAGACAAATGAATGAACATAAGTAAATTGGTAAATAATATTAAATAAATAAATCTAATGATGTAACTCACATGAAACCATGTATTAAATGTAAATTTTATAAAATAATAACCACAATATGTGATAAACCTATTTGACTTTTGTTCTAAATCATGCAGTCCTGTTTCTAAAAAATAAAAAAGGAAAAAAAAAAGAAATTCCAGGAATAGACAACTCCCTCATTTGCTAGGCTGAGCAAGATCAATACTTTCTGACAGTGGTGCATCGCCGCAAACATACCTGCAAGCTAACAAACATTGTAAGAAGCATAAAAAACGTCTCTTCATCAAACTGACAGGTTTAGAAACATCACCACGCATCCAGTTGATGAAAATAATAATTGCCCGCATCCTACTCCTTACCCACAGGCCATAAACCAAGCAATGACGATTAAAAATGTGTACATTGTGCATGCATGAACACAGAGGAATCCAATTAGTCACAGACTCTGAGCTTTGGAGGTTTGCAATACATTTTGGTTCCGTTCCTCTGGCTGAGCGAGGTAGGGATATGCCTCTCCTGGGTTTCTTGAAGAGTGTGAGCTCTCTGAAAAAGAGATGGATGCTGTAGTCTCGGTGACTAATGATCAGGGATGCATTGTGTTTCAACTTAATCTACATCCTGACAGCGGAATAAAGATATTGTTCTGTAGATTCAGAGTCACACACGGGACCCTTCTGCAGGTTGACCTATGAGCAAAGTAATGCATTCCAGTTGCATCTGTGTCTATTCAATTTTATCTTGTTTTGCGAGACACATGCACTTTGAATAACCCCGACAAGGAGCACAGGATGATAACGCATCCAAGGGCTTATTTCCTCAGAGTGTTTCGCGATGAAAAACCAAACATGACCCCATTTATTGTTGTCCAAATGACCATCTACAAATAAACCACCTCCTTGTCTGGTCATTCACCTGCCAAAACTATGGTTTATTACTTGTTTTATGAGCTAAAAGAGACTCTAAAACAATCAGTAAATTTGTTAACCATCAGTGCAATTGTGTGTTGGGATCTTCTCACTGATATGGGATTTCCAGGAACTTCTGCGTGTCCTCCATGCAAGCCAAGAAAGCTTTCTTGGAGAAGGCAGCCACAGATGGGCCGCTCGCGAACTGTCAGAAACAGACGCTGCTCTACAACACCCTGTTATGCTCCAAAATCAACTGCAAATGGATAAATATTCATGTGAAGGAGACGAGTGAAGGAGACGTGTGGCTACAGGTCTCCTTCTCTCTGATATCCTTTTGAATATTTAAATCTGGCCATAAGGGAGCCTAGACTTTCCTAGGTTAACCTCAAACAGGTTTGATCTCCTTCTGCTGACTTTGGATGGGATTTACATTGCAGCGCATTTACATTAATGCATTTGGCAGCTGGTTTTATCTGAAGCGACTCTTACCACATTCATGCTACAAAGAAATCAAAGCCGTGAACTAGGTGTTTCTACCAGCTGAACAATTATTGGGGCTGCAGAGGCATATTAAAGCTCATAATTGTCAGACGTCTGAGATCATGCTAATTTATTGCTACATATAAAACAATCACGTTTTCAATTACTTAGATGGAGCAGTAAATATGCTATAAAAATCTAAAATGATTAGTCTGGGAACTATAATCACAAAAAGGCGGACAAGCAGGCTAGTATTATCATGAAAGAGTAAAGGTCAAATATTGATGCTGCATTCACCTACACTGCACTTTCAGCTGTGTCATGAAACACTAATGAGTGTGAACAATTCACGTCATGCACAATGGGCCCTATGGCCATCTAACACCTCAGAAGAGACTCCACTTTGACGGAAGAAGGAAAACAGCACCATTCAAACCTGGAGATGGTGGTAATGATGTCATTCAGCCTGAGGCTCGTTACAGATGGTGGAGCTTGCTAGCTAGCACTTCATAAACACTGTTCAATTTGCACTGACCTTTCACATTATGACACGCATTAAGAAAAAAAAAAAATATATATATATATTTAAAGATTTTATTACAGGCAGACGGATGGATGGATGGATGGATGGATGGATGGATGGATGGATGGATGGATGGATGGATGGATGGATGGATGGATGGATGGATAGATAGATAATGTATACTTTACATATACAATAAAGAACTTATTAAAAAGAACCCGCGATAGGTGAAATACGTGTAGTCAGCTTTATTTTTTACAATTATTATATATGTTTTAAGGCTGTAAAACCCCTCACTACACACTTTATACACTTTTCTTAGACAGGCATTAACATTTTCACACTTTTCTCTCATGTTTAAACACTCTCAAAGTTCAAACTTTCGTAGAAAAATAAGTCCAGTATTACAGAATAATAATAGGTAATGTTGGCATCCAGCGAAATGTTCTTTTTTTTTTGCAGTCACTGATCCACAAAGCTAAAGCAGACTCCATCCTTAAGGGGGTCACACAGCGAACAGTTGAAAGTAACACACACCGGACGCGGATATCCGTAAAAAACATATATAAACATATTTAACATATTTAAAATGAAACTATTCAGATGGCGCTCTGTGGTGCGGCAGAAATACGAATCACGTCCTGAGTTGTAACTGGGCACCGCAGACAGTGGTGTGCATACTTTGATATAAACCCATGTTTACAATTCTAAAATGCATGTCGCTATGTGGCACAGTACACCTGGTGTGCGATCTCCTTTACGATGATCGTGCTGCGGACAATTACAACCCTTATTGCATCCTTGTTGAAACTTACTCTGCTAGCGATCGAAGATCCATGTTAATTTGGTAAGCTAAAAGCATTCTGTACTGTACAGGAGATACGAAGGAGATTAATTGACAATGGTCTACAGCCAATCAGGACGTAGAACACAATGTGCTGCAAAAGATTTTTTAAAAAAGCATGTCAAATTGCACAAAAAAAAAGGAAATTGCGAGGCCGTAAAAGGTGAACCGGGTTATATAGCGAGGGACCATTGTACATAGTTTTATACTTTTTAGACTAGAATTTTATCTTTAAGATATTATATATAGTTTATAGTTAATACTTAGATCTCTGGTTAAAAAATAGATATTTCAAAAAAGATTAAAAGTCTGTAAGAGCAGGATTTCAGCTCTGTCCTGAGGGGGAGAGCAATATGCATTTGTAAATGTTTAAAGCATGCCAAATAAATAACTAATTTCATCATATGCAGTAGACTCACGTATCTGAGAGCATTCAGTGCCACATCATGTAATCAAATTGGCCGTACACGGAGCATGCTTGACCACTCTCTACTGCGTGCTATTTGATTTGTTATAAAACACTCGATTTTGAACATAAGTCAATATCTTGTGAGCTTTCTTTTTTTGTGTGTAAGAAATCATATGTGTGGAAGGGGCCCTTCATTATGGAGGACCAGGAGTGCTGGTTAGAAATTAAATGAAGAATCAAATTACCAATTTAATAATTGAAGCACTAAAATTTAAATAAATAAATCACAATTTAAATAGACAATTAATGGACAAATAAATAGACATATTCAGATGTGTTTATTTAAATTGTGGTTTGGGCTCTTATTTTGTAATTACGAATAAACCAGACCCGAAAATCCTCTGATTTTGGTGCTTTTCTTTGTTTGTTTCATTATTATTTGATATTTCATCATTAGACAGTGTGGGGCTGTGATAATGACAAAATGCGTTTGGAGTTTTGGTATTTGTGTTCAGATGTTGACTTAGCTCGCTTGACCACAGTAACGACACCATTCAACTGTAAAACTTTTCCATACAGACAGTGATAATTCAGATGATAATTTCTTTCACATAAATCAGCTACAGCTAATAAATCACTGACATTTGAGTTGCTTTGCTGATCTTTAAACTCCCGGTAAAATAAGCTATGGTTTTCTCGCTATCCAATGACAGTGCGTGTTTCATTTACAAACGAGAGAGGGTTTAGGTTGACTTGAGGCGAAAGTTGATTGGTTGCTCCCACATGTGGACTGTCCAATGGCATTTTTTAACTCAATTTATTTTCAACTCTAGAAACGCATGTAGCAAAAGGGAAAGAAAAACAAGTGGCAAATAGAGAGAGAGAGAAAACATTTTCCAAATGCTTTTTAAAAAAGCAATTTAAATTGTGCATTTAAATGCATTTTAAATGATCTATAAATATGCTTTATTGTTTGATTAATCAGCGTTTTGAAACATGAATTAAATAAACATTTATCAAATTGTCTATTTATACATTTAAAAGTTATTTTTAAATGCATTGATTTATTGCTTTTTAAAATGACACTTAAAAACACAATTTAAATAAACACATTTAAATATGTCTATTTATTTGTCCATTATTGTCCGTTTAAACTGTGATTTATTTACACACATTTTAATGCTTCAATTAATAAATTGATAATTTGATTCTTTGTTTTATTTCTAACCGGCACTCCTGGTCCTCCATACTTCATTTCCTTTCCCTTTTATTCACATTAAAACAAATGAACTGAATAAGCAAACGTTTTTTAAGATGATGCTCCAAAGAGTCTGAAACATAATAGCTACAAAAGAACAAACCTAATTGAAGTAATGTGGGTTTTACTCATGTTTTGCATTAAACACACACATGAAAAAAATAAAATAAAATAAACATAAAAAGATCAATGATGGTTGACTGAAACTATCCTTTTAAACATGAATTATTAAGGATTCAAGACACTACTAATGGTTTTCAATGCCACAAACTATGCTCAATAGAATCTAGAAAGCAACCTAAACTATGAATTGAGGTTCACCAAAAGTCAAATGGCAAAATCAAAATATAATTAAAATAATACTGGCATTACAGGAAAAAAGCAAACGTAGAGCTGATTAAGTCATGCACTGATTATTCTAAGTGCGTGCTTGCTCAAGTATCAGACTAGAGTCAATAGTGTCTGTTTTCACTTAAAAAAGGGTCATCTTTACTAACCTTGGAGTAAAAAGAACCAAAGCCAAAAATCCAACAAACAAAAAGGCTTGAGTCGAAAAACATGAATCAGGAAAACCCCGCGATTCTACAAGCATATGTTCAGTTTGCGAAGCTACCGCAGTTAACATTAACACCTAGCATAATTACAGCATGCTAATCACTGCGACTCTGCGAAGGCGTGATGAGAAGCCATTTAGAGCAACAGCTTTTACATGCGATAAAGAAAAATTAAAAGAAGTGACCTGCTGGGCTGGATCGCACCTTCAAATTACCCCCCTGAGTAATCCATAACCATCTCCCAAGTGCAAATTATTCAATCTGCTACAGTACGGAGTGTGCTGCTGACACCCAATATGTTCATAATGCTGTGGCCTCATTATAAAAGCCACTCTTTATTACCTGCAGCTGCGATTATGAACTTTTCCCAGCTAATGTCAATTCTGAGGCTTGATAATAGGTAATGGTTTCTTCCGACTGAGAGGGAGACCCATGAAAGACACAAGGCTAGATTTTCTAGTCGATATCTTGAGGAGGGATACACACAATGCTATTGAAAGTGGGTTTTAAGGGGTCTGAAGATGATCTCCTGCCAGTCGATGGAGTGCTGTCTGCCAAAAACACACTTCATTGATATTTGTCAGCATGTAGGCCAGGGTTTCAATGCGTAATCAATGCAAAGCTTCCCATTACGATCCATAGTAGACTTTATTAAACCATAAATGGACATTTACAGTATAACAAAAAATAAGTGTGACAAGGAGGTTACAGATAGTGTTGGGGAAAGTTACTATTGAAAGTAGTGCATTACAATATTGAGCTACTTAGTTACTTTTTATGAAAAGTGTAATGCGTTATATTACTTTTGAGTTACTTTTCCTCATCTTGCTGAGGTTTGATCTGTTTCAGAACTTACAGGTTTTTTAAACTTTTTTCATAAAAGATTCTGCATTTAACAATCACCTATTTTTTATGTTTTGTGTTATTAGTTAAGTACATTCACTGTCCATTGAGATAAAGATTGCAATAAAGCCTAAGAGTACTAACATGAAATAATTTATTAAGGCAAAAACAGATTTGAAACCTTAAAAATTTTTTAGAACAAAATGAAGAGTAGGACGATAAAAAAATCGAATCAAAAATAAATCTTTGAGCTTTATGCATTGAATAAATATCTTCATGTGGCCTTAACAAATGTGTAAATCGTTTCCCAAAAGAGAAAAAAATCTACCATATTACAAAACGTTGTTGCTTCCTCATTAGACAGAGGATGCATCTCCTCATCAGTAAAAGCAATAACCTTTTTTTAGTTTAGTCAACTTAATTGTTTTACCTGGAGAGTGTGAACTGATGTCAATCATAGCTGAAGGTAGGGTGCTGGTGTAGTGCTTCACATCCAGTTTTGTTCTTGCTTTTTTCAATGTCATGTTTCTTGCAGTTGTCAAGAGTTTTACTTACACATAATCCACACTTAACAACAATCCACTTCTTTTCTTTGACAAGTTTAAAATAACAAAAATCCATAGCAAATATGTAAGTCTCTGGCCTGCCATTGTTTCTGTTTCTGACTGTCTGTGGTAATGGCGGCGATTCACGAATGAATCGTTTGTTTTAACTGAATTTTCTAAGTGAACAGGTCGAACCAGTTCATTAAATTGAACAGAGTTGTCATGAAATGGTTTGCGTCTTCAGTAAGTACTAACATACCAGACACCCCATCTGACTCGAAATAAACCAACATTCTGAGTTTTTCAGTTACTAGAACAGTACACTAACTCAACTGCTGTGAACAAAAAAGACCTGATGATGATAAGTGCAAGCCGACTGTCTGTTGTCTTGCAGCACGTTCTCTCATTGCGCGTGTGATTCAACCTGACTAAGGTCAATTTTATTGTGCAATATATTTTGTAAGTCAATTAAGCAATTTTTTAAACTAATACTAATAGTATTACTTAATAGGGCTTTGTGATTTTTAGAAAATATCTAATTGTGATTTTTTGACATATATTGCAATTGCAATTTGATTTGCAATTTAATTTTGTAGTCAAGCTTCAGGTCAATAATCCGTAAGCCCTGGCAACAATTCTGTGACAGCTCTTAAAAATGACCTGTTTTAGTTTGGTGTCTGTGACTTTGAAACCAAAATATTCCGATATTACTGATGTCTTGTTTTTCTTTGATTTTAATTCGTCTAATGCTTATGAAGTAGCAGACGCCATTATCCCAATTGTCTATACTTTCCTGTTTGTTTTTTTGTTCAGTACAGTTCAGTTGCGCAATTCTGATTTGGCAGAACAAAAGTGTGCTCACTTAATTGGCTAGTAAGACTGTCACACAAAATTAAATAATACATATATATATATATATATTTCATATCACAGCCTCTTGCAATTAGCTAATTACAATGTTTCAAAGTGCGATTGCGATTCAATTTTGATTAATCGCAGAGTCCTATTACTTATTTTTAAAAGTAATACGTTATATTACTCGTTACTTTGCAAAAGTAATATAATTACGTAACATGCATTACTTATAACACGTTACCCCCAACACTGGTTACAGATATGGGGAGAGGCTAGAAACTGATGAAAAAAAATAGATAAAAACAATAGCCTAGAATGATTATTCTTGAAGGTTGACAGAAGCAGCGCCTTTAAGCCGTTATCCAAACCACAGATTGATGTTTTTATCTCTTCTGGACTTTTTATAGGTGGACCGTATCAGTTGCAGCTTCATCATGTTTCCTGACCCAAGGAGAAAAGCAGCGTTACTCTTCACACCCGTGACCACTTAACCAGAATCCCCCCACTGAGGGGTTACACGTTAAAAGGAAAAACCGAGAACGAGTGGAAAAAGAAAGCGCAGATCTCCTCTCTGCAGATTCCAGACCCATGAGTTTACTCGTCATCCCGGGATGAGTTATGGCTCTCCGTGGTCCTCTGGGAACTATAAACAACAGCCTCCGGGGCGGCCTGTACTGCAGACCGCGTGCACCGGACCATTATGCATTCACTAGCCTGTTGCACTGCCCAGACGTCACAAGCCAAACCCAAACACAATTGAGGAAAATGACAGACAAAAAGTGCTCCAGGTCATTAAAGTGACCTGTTACGCTACTTTGGACAGAAACTAGCGTTAGTTTTACTCAGATACTTGAGCCAAATGACGGAGTTGAAATCCGCTGAGAGCTCTTATATATCTAGCACTAATTCAATGCTTGCGGAACAGAAGTGAAGAAAGAGGCCCATGAGTGCACAACATTTCTGGGATGGATCTCGGTGCAGCTGCGGAGAGGGAAGCACAGTATATAGGGCAGCGAATTTATCAGGAACTTTCCTTGGAAGACCTTAACTGATGAGTCTCGGTCCGTAAACTCCCTCAAACAAAATTGCTAACAGCTGAGGCACACGACACCCATGTGAAACTTGAACTGCACAAAAATGTTGCAATATCACTGAAGCGCCATCCAACACAAACCAAGCTTGTATTTCTTTAATTACATTGGACTTACAACATTATGAATCGGGAACAAAAGAAAAAAAAATCCCTTAGATAAAGAGAGCACTGCTTGATCTTCAAATCCCAGACAGTTAAAAGACCATCAGACATCAGTGGATCTAATCAGTCGTACAACTGATGGGCCTCATTGCTTATCTAATGGTATGAATCAAGAGTTAAGCCCTCAAACAGATCTCGCACAAAGACACCTCCATATTTCAAGGTCCATGCTGGATGCCTGTGTGGGCTGGAGCTCCTGTGATAAAGGGGTCATTCGAGTGCTCTTAGATTTTGGTGCTTCTAAGTGATCCAGTTGACGGAGGCTTTAGGAGGGAGCTCACTCCCTCAACTCCTGGAGGAGTACAGCTCAACGGCTCATTCAGAGGGCAGACATGAGACTAGGCAACCTTGAAAGTGGTATAATATTGCAAGCTGACAGAGAGCCATGCAAACAAAATAGGGGCTCAAAATACTGAGGTAATTGATCGGCAGGAAGGGCTAGGGTAAGAAGTTTTCCCTGAGTAAAAACAGGCACAAGCCTGTCTGTCAAGCCACTCTGTCACCTGAAATTATCCAATAAAAAAGTTAGCACAGGACAGACATAGTCTTCAGCTTTAAAACACACATAAACGTTTGCTTAAGACCTGTGTAATGCAGAGACAGATGGCTTGTTTAAAGTCTGGAGTCTATGTTCTTTTTGTTCTGATGCTTGCATGTCCAACAGCCCCTCGTTCACATTCCTCAATGTTTGCTCTCGGTCGATTACAGTCACTTAGAGTGATTTAGAGGTTTGGTTTGCTTATCTAGCAAAAAGCAAAAAAAGATTTGTGTTTTGACCACATAATAGACTTTAAGCTGCATCTTTTCAGCACTTTGCATTAATGCTTTATGGTTCAAACACTTTAAAAACAAGTAGCATAATATCTAGCTACTAAATCTTGTGCTAAGTTCAAAAACTGTCATGGATTTTTTTAAGTGCCAAAAAAAAAAAAACATTGATTAAGCAATGGAACAGCGTGCATATTTATTGGGCAGTGTATTTATTTTTACACCCTTTTCTGCTGATGAAAGATGGTCCGTAATAAAAATGTCAGTAAAGTCTAGCAATAAAAAATGGCTAACAGAGTCATCCAACATTGTTTTGGCAATGCTGCACCATCAAATAAGGTGCTTTATCGGAGACAATGCACAGGCTATCTGGGTACACAGACTGCTGCAACTGCCAAGTTAAAGAAAGAGAAACCGTTTCAAACCTGTTTAACAGCATTCCGTGCACAATACTGCCATTAAGGGTAAAATGAATTAAAGTATTGTACATCCACAACAAATCCAGCTACAAGGACAGGATATTCATAATTGGGATACATCATTTTACTTAATGATTTCTCCAACCTAGAATTTTAATTTGCTGTTTGAAACGAATGAGCGTTTATCACATTCAGAATCAAATGTGCTGCAGTAAGCTTTATGATGAATAAAGTGCAGCTTTAAAACCAGGATGATTATATAGTAGATTTATAGGCAACTGCTTCATTGCCAACAAAACTTTATAGTTAATGTTTATGACAACTGGATTCTGCCAGCATTTGAGTACTGAGCATTTGAAAAATAATTCCAAGTAAACAATCAAATACATGTGACAGCTCATTGTGAATTAAAAAAGATCATCTCTTAGGGTAAATCAGTGTGGAGTGTGGGGGCAGCGCACTGACATATAGCGCCATTGCACTTCAGGAATCCAGAGTTCCCTATGGTCCAATCCCAAATCTACCTCTTAGCCCTTCCCCTTACCCCTAACCCTGGTTTTGCGCATTCACATAAAGGGGGAATTCTCTTTAGCTTGAAGGCATTTGGGCTAAGGGGTAGGACCACATTTGAAACCAAGGGGTATGAAAATTTCCCAGAATACACTAGCTACAACTGAGTCATGGCTGCACATGAAAGTCGGGAAATGCACAAATCAGTGTTTTATTGTCACTCAAATATAATCAGTCATTTTTTATAAATTTTTACAACGAAGATGTGTTTTAATACATTCATATTGGTGTTAGAGAAAAAAATGCTAAAATAAAAACCGCTAAATTTTGCTATCTATACTTCATAACAAAAATTCCTGTATAGTAGTCCCACAACATACATCTGTCAGTCGATGACACTTGAATACCCTGTCAGAAAAGTCTAATGACTGGGAATGACCTTTTTGCATTGTCTCGTATAATGTTTTTGTTGTTTTTGTGTGTTTACATAGATGAATATGGCCACAGCGTAAAAAATAGAATTGGGATTGGACCTACAACTTCCTGTTCAAACAGTGTTATTAATCTTAATAAAGGTAAAGTTATTGTAAAATATATCTGCAAATGGTAAATCAGAGTGACCGCAGCCATCTTTATAACACCCTATAGCTATTTCCCATCGTGCAACACAAGTGTTTGCATCTCAACTGGGCAATGACCATTATGTTTGTACAAATATACATAACAACATGGACACCCAAGCACACACAAAACAAAAATAAATTAATTAAACAAACAAACAAACATATTACTCAATAATTAGCATTATTTATTACACTGTAAAACAATTGTTGGATTAATTAGTCCGGACAGCATATGTTTTTAGGTCATTGTAACTTATTAGTTAGTCAATCATGTTAATCATGTTCTAACTTAATTTTATAAGTCACGCAAGCTGTTTTAAGTCAGTTCAATATAATACAAGTTTAATGGACTCTGTAGTAATCTGATTCAGCTTAAAAATTTAAGGCAACCAGGACATATTATTAAAATGTTATGAAATAAGAATGCATTTTTAAGTTAATTAATTATATAATTAAAGCTGTGAAATAAAATAAAACAAGACATGTAAAACAATAAAAAAAAAACAAGCGCCAGAAAAGTAATTTTGCCTTTAGCTTTTCAAAACTCAATGCGTTAAGCTCCACCTGAGAAACAAATCTAGTAGAAAGGACTATTGTTTTATATTGTGGCACATTCCTGTATCCACAGAGTATCAGACAATACCACACAAGTAGAGAAGCATTCTATGCCTTTCTAAAGGACACAGGGGTATGGCTCTGCAGCCTTTTAAAGATGTAGTCATTCCTTAAGAAAGTCCTCAATGCCAACATTCATTGAATGGGACAGAGACAGGAAGCAAGCTAGAAAAGAAGAATGTCTATTTGTGTGTATGAGAGAGCACTGGAGCACAAAAATCACTCTTCTGCAATGTGTTTCTTTAGTTTTCAGTAGTCTCTAAATAATACCACAATCAACAGGTGCCTTAAAAACACAGCAAGAAGAACCTTTTTTTTTTATCTCCCTACTTACGCAAACACGTGTATGTGCGCATGCAAAGAAAATGCCACAGCACCAGCTCCTTGTATGACTCGAAACAAAGCTGACGAGTGATTTATGCCACTCCACTGACTATAATGAAGCTCAGAAGAACAAAAAAAGGAAGAAAATAGGCACAGAGGAGAAAGCGGCCAGTATGACTGAGTGATTCAGCACACACATATCACGCCCAGGTGCACACGGTCAGCTGGACGGACGGAGAGAGAGAGGGAAAGAAAGAAAAAGCAAGGAAAGATAGGGACAGAGGGTTTAATTCACTGGCTTGGCTGGGCAGTGGCCTGGGAAAAGATGTGGTGGGGAAAAAAAAAGTGTGGATTGGCATGCAAATCAGGTCTGCATGTGGACGCACGGAGCTGAGCGGGACTTTTAGGAAAACCGGCGTTCACCTCCCATTAATATCACACGCTGTTAATGAGGAGCTGGGGGAGAGTGGCGGAACAGGTGTCGGAGCGGCTACAGAATGGGAATAAAGAGGGCAAAAGCAGTGATCCGCGAGGAATGCCTATGTGTGCTGGGACTCGTGGGGTGAGGGGGGCAAATGCACCCAATTGAGGGGGATAAGCAGGCCCACAGGAAGTTTGAAATTTGAGTGAATCCTGCTGGTGGATGGTGAATATTCATACAAATCTGCATACACTCAACAAAAAATAATTTACTGCTTGTTCAAACTACTTATTTGAAGTGAGCTGAAAACACAATTCTTGAGTTTTTTGGAGACAACATAATTGTTTTATGTTTAATCCACTTAAATTAGTTTAACAACTACTTTAAATTATTAGATTTTTGTTGGGAAAACATAAAGGAATTGTGTGAAACCAGCATTTTTTCCATTGTACTATGCATGTTCCACACCATTCATTCATTTTGTCCCAACACAAATCAATTAAGTTAACTTAACACATTTAAGTGAATTAAACATTAAACAATTAAGTTGTCCCAAAAAGTAAGTCAGTTTGATAAAGTAGTTTGAACAAGCAGCAAAGACTTTGGCTGCATCTGAAATTGCCTATTACTAAGTAGGTACAGCATTTGAATTTAAATATTAAATATAGTCCTACTTGGCCGTTAGAAAAGTGCATTGTATACAGTATGAATGTGAGTTGTACTCAGACGTAGTACATCCACCATTTTGTCATAATCACTTACCCATCACCTACCCATGTCAGTTGTGTTGCTTCACTCCCATCCATGAACTCTTTTGAGGTGCATCATGGGATAGCGTAGTGTGCATCGGATGCGCACTTTAGAATCTCACCGGAAGTAGTAAGTCATCAGGGTACTTCTCGCTTGTCGTTTTTTTAAATTCTATGAATTCTGACAAACTACCCGGCTCGCATACTGTGAATTTATCTGTTGTGTTGATTCTACAGTTGCTATGGTAACAACAACTAAATAGTAACATAAAGAAATATTACCCAACGTGAGTTTAACAACTAAGGTTTACTAATACTTAAATACATTATTACATTATTGAAGAGTGAGTAATATTATATTTTATTTAATAAAAAAATATATATATATTGTTTTGTTTCAGGCTGGGAGATGACCAGGCTAGCCAGGATGGGAGCCCAGCCAAAACCAGCTATGTCCAGCTTAAACCAGAATGGTCAAGCTGGTTTTAGCTGGTCCTTTTCCAGCCTGACCAGCAAAGACCAGGCTGAAAATTGCTGGAAACCAGCCTGGAAATGGCCAAAACTCCTCTAAAACCAGAATGGTCGACCAGCTAAAACCAGCCAACCAGTCCAGGCTGGTTTAAGCTGTTTTTTTCCAACAAGGTTTGAAGTGTGTTTTATCCCTGAGATGGTAATGCTGAATTTTCAATAGCTAAAACTCCAGTATTCAGTGTCAAATAATTTTAATAATATGCTGTTTTAAGGTAATTTGTTATTTTCAAGGATTGAACAGGTGTGCTACTTAATATTTTTGTAAAAAAATGTAAATAAAAAAAATTAAATTCAGGATTCTTTGTTGAATAGTCTGATAGAACATATTTTTTGTAACATTGTATATGTATGTGAAATGTGATCAATGTAATGCTTCCTTGTTGAATAAAAGTTTTAATTACTTAAAAATACATCAATAAATCTATTTAAAATATATATATATTTCTGACCTCAATGCATAATGTATATTTTACAGCTTTGTTTTGGAAGTCTTCAGTTAAGTAGTTGACTGGTTTCTTAAAGATGAACATGAAACCATCTTTAGGATAAAAGCTAACAGACAGGAAGCTCTATTTTCACAGCACTGCTATTTACTTTTCTTTTCTGAAGGGTTAATGTGAAAAACGACTACAATAAAGCATTATACAACATCCTTGTGCGGGCAGGGAGGAAACGTGGCCATATGAAGTTCATGTCCACATTAAAGGCGCAATGAAAGAGGAAAATGTTTATTCAATTTTAGAAAATCTCCATCAAGGTCTTCTGTGTTGTTTTACTGCGTTTACAATCAAACGCTTGACGATTTACAGTCTCTACTGTGCTGCTAACTAGACCACAGTCCATAAAGTGCGCTGTAAATCCAAAATAACAATACAAAACTGCTACATAAAACTTGAAATGGGACTGCCAGGCTTAGACACACTAATTTGATATCCCCTATAACAAGCATCCTTGGTCCATCGCCCAGTCCCTCACATTCCTTTCGTGACAGGGTGCACACGGCTGGAATGCAAGATGAGGATTTTGGTGCCAACTTCAGGACAAGATACTTAAAGAGACAGGATAACAAGTTGAGAATTTGAACCAGAAAGAAACTGACAGTGGTGAGACTCTCCATGGGGTCGCAGAAGAAACCACAAATTCTTGCCTGGGCTGAACACTGTCTAATGATTGACTGCCTGAATCAATAAGTAACTATTAAAAAAGGCAAAAAACTGCAAAATCCAAAACAAAGAATTAAGCATCTTTACTAGAGAGATATATGTTATGGCCATCGCCACATTTGATTCTGGTTTCTTTACCAGTTATTAACTTGTGAAAAGCTTATAATGAGTGTTAAGGAGATAGAAAACACCAGGAATTCTTTCATCACACACAAAGACTAAGATATGCTGCAAGATGAGGGCATTTCTGACACTTATATTAATGCTGTGCCAGCACGTATAGCTCCTATAAATAGAGAAAACAGGTATGCTTGAACATTCTGTCTTTTTTATTATTACATCCTGTTTATTTACTGTAAAAGACAAATATGACAAAAAGTCATGAAAACAAATGTTACTTCATCTTATTTGACTTATATTTTATTTAGTTTAGCGTAATATTTAAGGGCAGTTTGGTTGATGTAAGTTATGGTGACTAAAAAAGTTAATTCGATTCAACTAAAGCAACAAGATTTTTTTTGCTGTTTCAAATGAACTGCATCAGGGTTTGTTGGAAAGGGGACCAAGAGTCACCATTTCTGTGCCCTCAATCTATTTATTAGAGTTAACCTTCCTTAATGAGTAATCGAACCAGTGTTTGTTTAAACTAAACCAAACCTGCCAAATGTGAACCCCGACACACGGTATTTTTAATAAACCAAATTAATAAAGCACTGTAAAGACATTAATTAAATTGTATGTATAAGATAAGATTGGGTCAATAAATGATGCTATTGTCCACCGCTGTTGGCCGATAGCCATCACTATGCTGGGCTGGCATCGCAATCCTCCACCCCACCCATGTCGCAGCAACAACCGGCTTGTGAAAAATACACTTAGGTTGTATTGAAAATGCACATCACATGACCACACACACTAACACACACACACACACACTGTGTCATACGCTCTAGCATACGCGCACACCCGAGCTCCAGGCAGTCAGCGGGTGCTTTGAGCACAAAACCCCAGAGGGCAGTACAAGTCGAACAGTTTATCAAGAACGTACCGCTCACTATAGTTGTTCAATGTGATATTTAATTATTCTTGTCTCTATCTAATGACTCTTCGGTCTTTTGAATTTATCAGGTAACGTGTCACAGCATCAGTACACTGCTTCAATCGTTCACTTTCATGCATGTACTTAGTAATTTTAGCGAAAACCTCAGATACTGTTGGTTATTTGCTGTTGATTGTGCACCTTTTTTACAAACTAAGTTTGTTGACGCCATTATAATGACACAGATCACTCTGCCCATTCATGTCAGAGTCACGCGGAAAAAGTGATTGACGAGTGGTAATTTGTGTGACTTATCCTTATTTATTTGTGATTTGGTTATGGGTAAAACAAAGACCATGCCGGTCAGGTAGTTGAAACAGTAATAATTAAATTTCACATTAGACATCGTACGATGCCAAATTGGTCATCATCGCCAAACCCTAGTATAAGAAATTAAACATTTTATATATAAATGTACAAATTACTGTATATATGTTTTCTATGTTTCTGCTACCTCATGGAATTTCGCTTCTTTGGAGTTATAAAGACAAAGACATTTTATTTTAATAAAAAAAAATGTAACATTGATTTGATGAACTTGTACTTGTTGAATATCACAAACTTATTTTACAATGAACAAACTGAATCACCACTGAAGTGAATTCAGCCAAGTAATGACACTGGCTTGCTACAGCTAATGTGGATCTTCCTCATTTCAAGAATCGCATCACTGATTCTGCAGCTTTACATTTTTAATTGTCAAGTTGCTTTTACCTTTTAATCTTGCTCGACAAAATGTATAAATATAAATGTATGTATAAATATAATTTCCCAAGTAAACTGTAGTCCAATCAGAATATGGCTTTGGCTTGTGTTAATTATTTGATTAATGCTGTGTATGTGCCTGTGTGCAAGAAAATAAATAAACAAGTGAAGATGAAACTCGCCACGACTCCTGTATGACATATGTGGCTAGACGCTGTCACCATTCAGACAGAAAAACTGCTGTCCTGTTTATTTTCATGCTGTGTGTTCTTGTTATGATGATACAATGCAATAAACTCTAGTGTAAATCTTGACCCTGGTGTATGTATTTTAAAAAAAATAAATAAATCCCAGTATTTCGAGAAAAAAAAAAAGACCACAAACAACCAGAGGAACTGCATTCTTGCACGTCTTCATCAAAAATTAACCGACTACATCATTTTGGGTTCCTGGCAATCAAGCAACACCCCATCATAAAAGCTCAGTGAACTAGAAAATCAGCACAGGGTTAGTTAGGTCCATGTGAGAGGGACGGTTGGTTTGGTTTCATGGAGCATTTGCCATCGCACCATGTGCTGGGCCCTTCTCCCTAGTGACCAAGAGAAGGTGTCTGTTCTGAATAACCACTGACAAGCCTAGGATTGAGATGAAGGCCCAGAGGTTAATTGAGTCTCTGTGCTGTGCCTTCCTCTGTGTAATTTACTGTGATTAATGCAGCAAGGTTACTGTCAGACTCATTTTTACAAATCGGCCAAAGTGCAGTAATTAAAAGGAGCTGCAAATGTGGCTCCACCAAAACATATTCTTTTAATACTCGTGTCATTTGAAACAGACACTTTCTTAATGGTGTTCCTGTTCAACAACATAATGAAATGTGTATATTGAAATACTTTATAATTAATTACAAGTACTTATACAGAGCACTGTACAAAATGATCAAATATGCATTAAATTAATATTCTGTTATTAATTACTCACCATCATGTCATTCCAATACCCCGTTCATCTTTGGAGCATCAAAATATGTTAAATGAAATCCGAAAGCTCCCTTATCCTCCATAGATAGCAATGTTCCAGAGAAGTTCAAAGTCCAGAAAGGAACCAAAAACACTAGAAAACTTTTGCATTCCAAAGAACAGTAAAAACAAATGTGTTTGCCTATATCCTTCAGATTAGGGTGCACATTTACTAGGCAAAATGACTATATATGCACTGTAATAAACTCCTAGAATTTCATAACATGTTACTGTAATTTTTTACAGTAAATACATTAGTGTCACAGGATTTAACTGGTAAATTTTACATATTCAGAATCTTATTGTGAAATTAAAACGGTCATCATGATTACAGCAAATTACTGTAAAAATGGTAAAATATTTTTAGTATATTAGTTATAGGAATTCATACACTAGAGATTCAACATAGAGATTAATAAACATTAATGTGATTAAAGGGCACCTAGGTACCCCTTTTTCCAGATTTAATATAAGTCTTTTGTGTCTCCAGAATGTGTCTGTAAAGTTTCAGCTCAAAACACCCATCAGATTATTTATTATTATTCACTAGTTTGTATTTTATAGCACTCAACAGTTTTTTGCTGTTTTTGTGTACTGGGCCTTTAAAGCTAGTTCTCCCCGCCCACTGCTTCCACATGCCTGTCAGCATGCCTCAGTCTCCGTCCTCAGCTGCCTGACAATGACAGTCATAAAAGTTCTCACATAACGTTTGTGAGAAAAACTACAGTAAGAACTTTCCTAATGATTATTTGATGCATTTGTTGTAGAGCTGCAACAATGAGTTACACACGATGTCGTTACAAAGTTTACACACACAGCGCGGACACAAACACAAACAGCGCGCACAGTTAGCTTTGCACTGTCTTTGCACGCACATGTGACAGGATACAGGTTAATACCATCTGCTGTGTGGATATCTGTTACATTAATGTACAAAATAAACCTGATTTAACCTTTAATACACATCATTCGAGTACAGGCATTTTATTGATATTTAGAAATATTTACAGAATTACTGTTATTATGAAGTACCTCACAATAATTTACTGTGAATTTACATACAGCACCTTACTGTGAAGTAATGCAGTTATTAGCCAGTAATTTTCTGTAAATTTAAGGTATTTTAAATTTCAAATATTCAATAATATTCAAATATTTTACAGTGTGGCAATACAGAGTCAATATAATAATGGCAATTTGTTGCACTGCCCATAGTAATGACGAACACTTACCTAAAGGATAATTAAATGTGTTTTTATAGGGGTTTTTTGGCACACAAAAGTTTTCTTGGAAGTTAGTATGACTATAGTTGAACCACTAAAGTCAAATGGAATGTTTTCACAATGTTTTTGGTTCCTTTTCTGGACTTTGAATGTATCAGTACTGTTTCTGTCTATGGAGGATGAGAGAGCTCTCAGATTTCGTCCAAAATACTTTAATTTGTGGCCTCAGTGAATGTAAATGACATGAGGGTGAGTAATTAATGACATAATTTATTTTTTGGGGGTGAACTAACACTTGAATGCCCCAGCCATGTTACAGCATGTATGGATGTTTCAGAAGAGTTTGTGCCATACACTTCTAAACAGTCTAATTACAATTACTTTATTTGTATAATAATGTATAATCAATTAAATAAAACACAAGTAATTGTTGTTTTTATGCCTGTGGAGAGAGATGGTCATTTATAGCACATGCACATTTAAGGCTGGAATATTTTACACAACTGTTGATAATTTAACAGATTTTTAAAAACTAGCCATCACACACAGAAAAAACTGGTCACATGACAGTCTCAAAATTCTATCAACTTAAATCTGCAGCCTGACTGTGATTTTAACCTACTAGTATTGATGCATCTAGACCAGGGATGCCCAAACCTTTTCTTATAAAGGGCCAAAAAAGTATTTGATTGAGGGCTGTGGGCCGAAGTTCAATATACCAAGCCCTATTACATTAAATTTGCCATGGATAATTTCCTACTTTATTTGCTAATATTTAAAAGTAACGAGAAAAATGCTTTAAAACATATTAATTAATGATGCAGTATCAGTTTTACAATTTTATAATGAACTTATTATAGTAAAAACATAAATAATCCCATTTATAACAAAATGGAGTTCAATGCTAAATACACTAGTCAAGGTGGTCCTGCCTTTGCCTTGATTTGCTCACTGATGTCTTATGCATTGTCCTCTATCTGACATTACTTACATTTTAAAAGTCTGATTTATTTACATAATTTTAAAGAAACATTTAATTCTAGTTGGCTTTTTTGTAGCTCCTCAATTAAACAAAGAAACAAAAGAATATGTTCAATTCAATTGAACATATTCGATTTTACCATGGGCCAACTTTGGCCTGTGGGCCTTACTTTGGCCCGTGGGCCTTACTTTGGGCACCTCTGATCTAGACAGTAAATGTAGGTGGAAAAAATCTAGACAAAGTCACGCTGTGATACTTCATGTTGCCATGAAAAATAGACATTTTGAAAATGTTCTTCAGGTGAAAACATGGGCCTATAAATAGAATCTTTGGGTGCTAACATTGCTAGTTTTTGTACTGTAATTTGAGTCACCTGTACTTGCTGCATTTTGGATGTGCGTGCTTAACATGGTGTGCCAACCCCAGCTACAATAAAGCACAGCAGTAAAGCAGGTTTCAAGAAAAATAACTTAGAATAGCATGATTTGTCAGGTACAATCTTTGAGTACGAAGACAGGAAGAAGCTGGAGTGTGAAAATATTTTTCAGATCTGTGAAGGTAATAGCAAACAGTATGAGGCAGTAAATACAGACAGTTTAAAAGGTAATGACGGCTGTATCTTTTCTGCTGAAGGGCCGGCAGAAACCTCAGCATAACCTGAATGAGACTGCAGTCAGTGAAACTTTCCACTGGAACTTTCTCTGGCAGTTCAAACTTTACTTCAATGA
Source organism: Danio tinwini (assembly GCA_903798205.1). NCBI lineage: Eukaryota > Metazoa > Chordata > Actinopteri > Cypriniformes > Danionidae > Danio > Danio tinwini. The sequence goes on along the minus strand of CAIGQZ010032461.1, from coordinate 11,125,788 downwards.
AAATCTCCATAGACACACAGATCATAGCAGACTCATCAAAAAAAAGCCTTCCTGCCTAACAATGCGATTTCCAGAGTGAAAATGTTTCATGTTTCATGTTAGTCTTCTCCTGTCCGCGTCTTGTCAACATTTCTCTTAGCAGCCTCTCTGTGCTGTCAGAAATAACAGAATGGATATAAGACAAAAATAAAAAATAAAATGTCATCAGAGTTGTTTTTTCTTTGTTTTGTTTTTATTTCAAAGGCAGCTGTTTGAGTTTTCAGAGCTAAAGTACCTGTGCAAATTCAATTTTGTTTCTGCCAAGCCCATACACTCCTATCATTATCTCTCCCCAATGAATATAAAGAGAGGAATGACAAATGTGTCTCATGGCTGAATAAGTTATGCGTTCGGCAGCTGACTTTAATTTAAAAGTCGAGGCGACAAAATGGAAAAAATTCTGTCCGGCGACCACCTGTGTGTGTGTGTATTCTTTTCTGATACGGATGGCCATATTCCCTTGGCAACAAAATCACTGGGCTTATCGCCGGTGAGTGTGTGCGTGCATCAATTTTCCAGTGTGTTCCCTTCACAGGGGTGTGTGCCTACATAAGATGTGAGCATTTGCTAGCTCGCTCATTATAAGCTTGTGTGCAAATCTGTGTGCGCGTTCGCTCCAAACCTTTGTATTTAATAGATTTATTCTGTTATTGCGTACATTTGTAGTACAACACAACCAACTCCTCCTGTCTTTTTCGTCTTTGGTACAGTAAGAGGATCTTGGCAGTGTTTAACGCAGAAGGTCTTTGCTACAGAAATGGAAACCAAGAAAACAAACAGGAATCCGCTCCGATTTCCTTCATTGTGACGCTGACCTCATTTCTCTCACTTTGACAAGCTAAGAGGCTGCAGACGAAAGGACGGACTAGTAAAACAGAATTTCTGGCCAGACGTGCGAAAGTTTCTCTTCTGAGCGAAATGACGAGTAACATGAGATGCTCGTTCTCACACCAGATTAACTTTAAATCTTTGTAACTTGATGTGAGCGCTTCAGGCGGCATTTATCATTAACACCTGTTAACCAGATTAGCTATTCAGAGTGGGGCGGGATTGTTTAACAAGGCTATAGTTGCATGTCATCAACTTCCAATTAATCATTCACTTGTGACAAGTGTGACTTAAAAGTTTACTCTAATCAAATGCTGTGCCAATTGTACAGTGAAATCTGATCTGTGCCATTTAAGGCAAGCTCACCTCACCTGCCACATGTTCTACAGTTTAAAACGTTGAAGTGTTTTGCTTACAGTTGGCAGAGGCATTCTATTAGTCAAATACTAATTCGTATTAAAAGTTGTTTTTATGCTGTTGTTGTTTACAAGTGTTTGATATTACAACCATTACACTCATACACCTAAAAATGTAATTTTTTGAATGAATGCAGGGGGCCTGTGATTTTTTAAATGTGGAAAATAAACACTACCTGACAAAAATCAATCCCAGTTGTAAGCAACAAGTAATAAAAAAAAGTATAATATAAAAAAGTGGCAGAAGGAAGATTTTTCTGATGAATCATCTGTTGAACAGCATCCCCATCATCACAAATACTGCAGAAGACCTATTGGAACCCGGATGGACCCACGATTCTCACAGAAATCAGTTAAGTTTGGTGAAGGAAAAATCATGGTTTGTAGTTACATTCAGTATGGGGGCGTCTGAGAGATCTGCAGAGTGGATGGCAACATCAACAGCCTGAGGCATCAAGACATTTGTGCTGCCCAATACATTACAAACCACAGGAGAGGGCAAATTCTTCAGCAGGATAGCGCTCCTTCTCATACTTCAGCCTCCACATCAAACTTCCTGAAGGCAAAGAAGGTCAAGATGCTTTAGGTGTGGCCAGCCCAGTCACCAGACATGAACATTATTGAGCAAGTCTGGGGTAAGATGAAGAAGGAGGCGTTGAAGATGAATCTAAAGAATCTTGGTGAACTCTGAGAGTCCTGCAAGAACACTTTCTTTGCCATTCGAGATGACTTTTTTAATAAGTTATTTGAGTCATTGCAGAGATGTATGGATGCAGTTCTCCAAGCTCATCTTTTTCCACAACACCATGACTTTATATTCTATACTGTACATTTTTTCTGTTAAGTGACAAAACTTTTGACTAAGCAAAGTCAGACCTTACTGTCCCAATTAACTAATTAAAAATCAAGACATGATCATATTTTATTTTGGTAAAATAAGCATAATCTAGAGGCCTTTGCCTTTCATATAAGCCACTTCTGATACCAAATGATCAACTAGAAGTTAAGTTATTATTATCTGTTGTTCCTAAAACTTGGATAGGCAACAAGACTTTTGTCAGGCAGTGTATAAAAATTGTCTTTTATGTAAAAGTCAGAACGTCATAGAATTTGCATAAATTTTGTATGATAAAATCAAACACAGTGCTGTACACAATAAATGAAATCAAAACAAAAATATGCATGGTCTACATGATGTATGACTGCATGCCATGGATCTTAATGTAATTGTAACTTTTTGATTATTTAATTATGTGGATTAGATTTTTATTTCACAAAGCTGTATAACTTAATAACACAGCTTGTTTTGCAATTGTTTTTCCAACTGATCTAACCTAAAAAAAAGATAAATCACCCACAAAATCGTAGCAACCATACAGAACTCAAAACACCTTAGTAAGCAAATAGTAATGCTCTAGTAAACTCCCAGAATAATTTAGAAACCTTATAACTCCCTAGAAAACATTTAAATCCATTCAATCTAATTCAAACCAACTTACCCACCTTAGAAGACTCTGAAGACTCAATCAACTGCATAGAATACACAAAAATCACCAAGCACAACTTAGAAACTCCAGAGAAACATCCTGGCAACCATCCTCAAATCGTGCTGATGACTTTTACATGGGAAAGTACCACTAATACATTTTTAAAGATTGTGAAAAGATGACATTTACAGTGAACTCATTTACGTAGCGAATGAATGGAAAAAGGAGCGTATCTATGTCTGCAGTTCTGCCAAAGCTCTGGGCTCAGTGCTGAAGACTAGCGTAAGCAGCCAACTGCACTGTGCTCGGCTCTTGAGGGAGAAGGATGAAGGAAACGGAGAGTTGTTATTCCTAATTAATTATGATGAATTTGCTGCTAGATTACGCCGGATAATGCCCATGTCATTATGACATTACTGCCATTTGAGATTTGAGATACAGATGCTTTGGTGTTTAGCGTGTGCATGCATTTGGTGAGGAGGTGTGTATGTGTGCATGAGTGTGAATGGCTTGTTTTGGCCCTAGGGACTGGGAGTGAAGGTGGAAACGGGGGTTAATTAAACAATCAGATGTAAATACATGGGCAGGTGGTCTACTGTGAAACGGAACATGTAAATCCAATCAAATACAATAACGACTCCTTAATCCATAGCCTGGCATGTGCTGTCAAAGCACAGATGCACTTCAGCCTGTTTTCCTTTCTCATTTGCCCTGATGCGCTCCATTTAATTCACGGCCGGCCAAAAAGCCTATCTGGTTTCAAAAGCACTAAGCTACCTGCGAGTGAGCCATCTTGCGGTGTGCGCGCACAAAAGAGGCAGTTAAATTTTTCTGTAGAGCGCAGGGTCCCTGATGCATTTTCCGAGTGACTAAAACCCTGGGTTGGTGTTTCATTATTGGGGGTTCAATTGTTTGCCCTTTAACGCTCTGCGATGCAGAACCGCGCTCTGGGCTATTCGTTCTCGATGAAATGTGGCGCATGGCACACATTCCAACCCTGTCCCCGGCACTCCAAAAAGTGGACAAATGTTTGCTGTGTGACGAGCCGGCTAAGCCTGTAGAGAATGACACCTCTTTCTTCAGCAACTCACTCCCTCTCTCGCCTGCTTTCTCCATTAAACTCGCTCTCTATCCATCTGGACAAAAGCTATGAAAATGCAAAATGCTTGACCATTCCACTAGCGTTCTTCCTCTGTTCAGACTTGCCCCTTTTGTCTGATTAATACCTTCATGTCTTTCAGAATGTCCCCTTCCCCCTTTGCCCACTTTTGCCTGAGCTCCAGCCCCCCCACCCCCTAGTCGAGCCATGCTCCTCATTATACTGCCCGCTTCCACTCTAGTTCCCAAGATTAGGCAAATGAGCTGCTCAACACACTCTATAGACTCCCCTCAAATTGCTAACTCTTTTCAAAAAGTCTAAACAACTAAAAATGGGAAGGACTGAATAATAACTACTCTCCTGTTTGTCCACCCGAGTCACAAAATGCAAGATTCTCTTTCCGCTTGATGCAGAAACCGTTAAACCTACCACAATGGTGGCTGTTGCAGCAGCAGTAAATAATGACAACAACTTTACTTTTATTACAAATCCTGAATGTGAAGCTTTCCACATAAAACACATTATTATAGGCAATCTTCTACTAAAGTCTACTTTAGTACAGGACATAAGCATGTATTGAAACGCTTGTCATTTTAAAAAGGCTGCATTGATTACTTTCTTTCTGGATAGCTGGTTCCAAGTTGTGCAGGACATTCACATTCTAAGTGAGTATAGACAAAAATCTGCACAGTGCAGGATGAGTCATCAATCATTTAGGATCTGTACACAGATTGTTTCTCTTAGATTGGTCTGGACCTGGTTCACACTATCACATATCACTTCTCTGATACGTGTAAATGCCTCTCACATACAAATGAAGATATTCTTCATTTCTGACACCTGTATTGAAATATAACGGGCAACAGCTGTGATTTTGAAGAAAAACTGTGAGCACAGGCATTCTATTCATAATCACATCTTGTGAATGCATGTCCTATTTATACATTTATTATCTTTAGTCTGTGCTGCATTCTTATTTCAGTCAAAACACAATAGAGTTAGCAATGTTGGGTAAGCTACTTGAAAAATGTAGTGAGCTAAGCTATTAGCTACTCTACTTAAAATGTAGCTTAACTACACTAAAAGCTAGTAGTTCAAAAACAATATAGTACTTACTATAAATTACTAAAGTATTTTTGAGCACAGCATCAGAATTAAAGTTATTGCATTTTAACATGTACTACTCAAGGTACAGTATGGTCATGAGGAATTCTGCTTCAGAAATAACTCCTTCCCTCAGTCATTTTTCCATCAAGCTAATTTCTCATGTTAGCCTTATTGGTTGGCGACATTACCAACCAGAGCAAGAGGCGGCGGTAACGCACCAAAAAGTTTGTTGTTGACCGCCGTAAAACAGGAGGAAGTAGAAATCGTCATTCTCACCATCATTTGGATTCATTTCATCAGCTAGACACTGGCCTCATAGCTCCATGTACGTCGATGCCGTCACTTATTGATCCATGATCGATAAATGCAGCTTGTGTGAATGCTACTGCACTACTTGACTAAAAATATAGCTTCGCTACTGAAAAGCTATTTGATTTAGAAAGTAGCGACGCTACTGCCACTCTACTGAAAAACTTAGTTAAGCTAGTATCGTCACTACTTGTAGTGACGCTACTGCCCAACACTGAGTGCTAGTTTGGTGTGTACCAAGGTTTGAATGGCAACATTCACACTTATTCAAGTAAACCACACTGGCAGAGCAATCACACCAGAGTTTGTTTTAATCCAACCAATGAAGACCCCAGTAGTCACAGAAGCATGTAGATCACCTAAAACACAAAGACTAAAAGCCCAATAGCAAACTCTAAATAGGTTTTCACAGGGTCTATTTCTGAGATTTCAGGCGTTTGTCCTACTTTCATATTGTTGTGTTACGCAACAACATCAGTGTTTATTCTGTGAGAATGGCAGAGAAAAAACATTCAGTTATATGCTTTGATTCGCTCCATACAGTGCAACATAAACAAAACCCATGTTCCAGCGCAACAGATCTTTAAGATGTCACAAGTATGACAGCTTAAAAAAAAACCTCTTCAAACCCTGTCCAACTAACAGGCATCTCTTTTCTCCCCCTCTCTCTGTTTCTTATTTCTAGATTGGTTTGCAACTGACAAGGTCGTAGGTCAGTAAGAAGCAGCGTGTGTGCATGTCTGTGTCATGGTGCCTCAGGCTGCGATCAGGGCTGCAGTGAGCAGAGGGATGAACGCTGCGCAGAAGGCAGAAATCCTTGACACGCGAGCACAGAAGATCTGGACCCTTTCACTGTAATGAACACAATCTGCTGATAGCACAGTGGGCTTGCAGGCAATATCACTAGCCCTTGGTGTAGTGATCCCTGATTTTATAACAATCAAGGGTTCACAGCAAATAAATGAGACTTCTGTCATTATTTTCTCAAGCTCATATTATTTTTAAACCTGTTTTTGCAAAACTAAAATTGGAGATGCTTTGATGAGTGTTGCTACTCTTTTTCATTTAATCAAAAGCATACAGTGACTTCATAATTATCACAATTTTAAGATTCCAACCTGTAAAAAGCATTCATGTCTTACAACTTGTAAACTGGTAATTTTCTGAGATTTACGACTTGATTTATGATGCACCTGACCATAGCAGCTATATTTAGGCACTCTGAATAGAATGCTGCGTACTGTCATTTTGAGATTACATAGCGTGAACTCAGCAGTCTTCTTCTGAGAAACTGAATACAGCTAAAGTTATTATTTACACTCGGCCAGATTCAAATCTTTTTAAAAATTATGTGGAGGATGGGTCAGATTTAAGGCCAATAAAGAGGAACACCTATGTGACCTACATGACCACTTGGAATATAGCAAGCTAAAAATGAAAAAATTGAGAGATACAATAGTTTTATTCAATAATTACCTACATGTACATATGTTAAACAGTATGTCAATCATTCAGTTGAGATGACAGGGAGCTACAATTGCGAAAATGTAAAGGTCTGGATACGAGAGGTTGAAAATAACACTGACAGATTTTGTTTTAGAAACCACCTAAACTTACAAATAATGACACATCTTATTAGTGATCATGTGGTGAATGGTAATCCACCATTTACACTTTTCAACGAGAGGATAAAAGATTTCCAGTAGGTTAAAGTCTGCTATGAAAACGACTAAAGCCATTCACCATAAAGCCGATGGGACGGAGTTTTTATTTATTTTGACTAGTGTTGATTTCAAATGCTATAAATCTGTTAATATAAAACTTGTAGGTAACGGAGCTCATAGTTTTTGGTGGGTGCACCTAAATTTTGGTTGGTGTGCCTACATTTTTTGAGTTAGGAGCACCGGCGCTACCAAGCAAAAAGGTTAATTTCGAGCCCTGCACACAGTCAAATCTTTTGCTGAACAGATCCACCACTTTTGGCACTCAAAGATTATCATAAAAATCATCCTGCTGCACGTATTAGTAGGTTTGCCAGGGGTTTGCATCTTTGATAAACTATGGCAGTTCACGTTCATTGAAATGTAAGAATGATTAAAAAACCCATATGAAACATTCCCTTAAAAATGACACCACATTTTCAGTTTCGTGATCAGGTGCGAGTTAATTAATCCTTATATTGAGGGTTGCTTGCAAATACACTGTATAAGATGTGAATGTGGTTTTATGCTTAAGTGGTCTTCTCAGCAACTTGAATCCAATTATTGGTCCATCAAAAAAAAATTCACACCTGAATCCTGCGGAAGCAAAATAGAGATGTTTAAATCCCCAACAGATCCCAGGTCTAATCCATCAATACACTTACCGCCTAAAGAATAATAAGCTTGCTTTCCAATAATACTCCACAGTCCACAGTAGTGACGTCTATGGCTTGAATTAAGTCGAATATTCCTAGTGACAGTCAGTATTTCATATATTATATTTTTCTAAAATTTCAAGTATGTCAGTCCCTCTTAGCCACAAGCTGCCATCTTTGGCGTGAAGAACGCAAATCTCACCCTCTTCTCCGGTACTCTTGACAGTCTGGTACTCTCTCTAAACCTAAGCACAGCTATTGAGAGGGTGACAATAGGCACAGCATGACGAGACATCCTCCTCTTCAATGTTCAGTTTTACGTGGATTAATCAGTCGAAAAGCTCTCAGCGAACATCCACAAATGCCGGACCTGATGGTTGAGAGGCTTTGCTGCTCTTTGGCATGAAGGATGTGCATTAAGAGTGAAGGAGAGAGGAAAAAGAGCAGGAAAGAGAGAGGAAAATGTGAATGAGAGATGAGAGAGTGTGGTGATATGTTCCCCGCTGAGGTGATAGATGCATTTATGCAAACTGAGGGGTAAATCAGCCGGGACTTGTCTGGCCTGCTGTGTTTAGGCAGACCGCATGTCAGATTACATTGTGTTCGACTGAAAAGCATGCTTGTCCAGGTGAATATAGAAGTTAGGCTTAATCTGGGAGTGATCAGTGCCGGGAGGAAGGGAGGGTGAGGAAAGCTGTGTGTAGCCGTCAGGGTAAACCCTATTTATCACACTCAGCTGAACACCATTTTCGCCTGGATCCAGGCTGGAATGGAGCCAGCACAGCACTCGCATAAAACCTGGAGACAGAGCGCGAAGACACCTTTGCGTCCTCTAGTATGAATAAATTCAGCTGTTGGCACATAAAATTCCCTCATTTTGTGTGCACGTTTGTGGACGTGGCACATTATGCTGTGAAATGGCAAAAAAGAGGATATAATAGACTGCACTAGTATTTTGTATAGTGCATAATTGCCTCAGGGGTGATGTATCAGGTGTAGGTGATATGCAATGGAGCGGAGAAAAAAAACTATGGCACACAGCTTAGTCACTGTGAACTGATCGCTACAATATTTCCCAAGAAAAACTTTTTATTATCAGTTAAAGAAATTCAAATCAATTCCTCTCAGAATACCTATCTACAACATAAACACATTCAGCTTATATTTCATAGAAACAAGTCAAACATAAGAATTTCTTGCATAAATTGTAGACATTTTTAAAAACAATTAATCTATGTTTCACATCCAAACATCTTAATTTTTGGGCCCAAATATTTTAAACTCTTTTGAAATGCACAGTCACAGGCCTTAAAACACATGTAAATGAAAAACTTTCATGTTATAATGGTTAAACTTAACAGTGACTCTACAAATCACGTGTTCTGTAACTCCTGCTTAAGTATGACAATCAGACTCAACATTGCATATCCTGTGATGTGACTATTGCGTATGCAGCCATAGTTTACTTATTTTTTTATGCAACAGATGCACACACATGCATGCATCTTTTTAAAATACACAAGTGATAACAAGCAGCCACTGTCTATGACTGAAAAGGGAAGCAAAAATGAACACAACGTGGTTGTTCTGCAGCACCGCAGTCCATTCATTGGCACATAGCAAACAACATTCGCTTACCTTGACCATCACTTCTATTTTTAGACTGTAGTTATTGTATGGCAGCCCTGCCACATCTCTAGCAGTGTGAAAGATGGCTGTAGAGTCATCGTAGGGCTTGGCCTGGTGAATCCCCTTGACAGTACAATTACTGCCAAAGAAATAACTCCCAGAGAATGAGACATTTCACTTGTGTCTGCATTAGTACCAGCATCCCCAAACCTTTGAGTCATTATGTTTGACCTTTGCAGTTAATTAGCCTGTTTTCTAAAGCAAGCACCGCTAATGCTTTTGCGCACTCTCAAGATCAGGGATTTGAGTACACGCTTAACCCTAAATATTAAATTTCAACATGTTGCCTATCATGAATGAGAATGCATGTTGCTTGTTTAAGAGAAGTGTGCTTTTACTTTTTAAAGCTGTCTACAGTAACACATACGATTTCACCTGGTGAACAATAAAACAGCAGTATAAAAAAAAAGTGAGAAATGTTTTATATGGACTTGTTAAGCCATTAGCAGAGACCAAAATATGACAGAGACTTTTAGAAGAGACTTATAGAACGATACATTTTCACTTTAGGTGCAATCTACCTAGCAACAAAAACAACTAAGCAACTCAATGTAAAAATGTTGGTTTTCTTCTAACATCTCAATCTAGATTCTTTCCTTTCGATGTAAGCAAAAATGTGAAAAAACAACCTCATGGATGACAATGTAATATCTATTTAATACCTTAAAAGTAGCTCACCGTCTTCTCAGATGACTTTGAGAGGTGTAAAGATCAGAAAGAAGCAATGGGATTTAATGGAGGATATTTTCTGCTCAGACTGAATAGAATCACTCTTTGTCAATAAGTCCAGCTGTGTCTTTCTGTGGCACACAAATTACTGTAGGTCACTTCTCTTAGATAACACATTTAGCATCAGCACTGACCAAAAATCGATCAGTGTTGGCTTGCCTCGCTTTAGAACGCTGCCCAGTGCAGTGTCAATAATCCTACAAATTACAGAGTAATCCTCCTGCAGCTGCTGTTCACTTCATTTAAGCGAATCACGTATAGATTGTCCTATTGTGACCAGAAAGGGTTTTGTGTCATAAAACGGACATCCATCCTTACAAAAAGTCCAAGTAAATTGCCACTTGCAGACTTTGATAATTTGCTATTGTGTTTTCAGGGAAATCAAGAAAAAAATTGCACTTCTATTGATATACTTTTTGAATATGTTTAATTGATTCATTAAATAGACTATTCCATTTCTTTTTATAATATAATTACATTATTGCAATTTTAAGACATGTTTGTAATCATTGTGGAGCAAAACAAGGATATGACTTAAAGTTGGAAAAGTCTATACTCTTTCCCTTTACACTGGAAAACCATTTTTTCTCTCCAAGCTTAGAACAGGAAGAATTCCTCAAATGAGCTCCACCAATCACCTTGCAAAAGCGAGGTCAATGTGTCACTTCCCCTCCCATTCCTCATGGGCGGGTGTTTATGTCACAGCTTTGAATGTAATTCTGTTGGGACAGAATTTGTAATTGGGTTTGACTGAGTGTGAGTATTATGTATCTGTCTCCAAATCACTGATGATTAGGCGTTTGTTTGATGTGTGAACATAAGGTTTCACTTATCACCAAGAAGTCCTTGACAAACTTCGCGTCTAGCTTTCTGTGAAAACACAGACTGTTCCTGGTGTGATTTTGTGGATGGAGGTACAATCACTGGGAGTGAATCATGGCGACAGGGTTAATCAAGGCTGGTACTCTTTGAGGTGTGCTGAATTTAAAGTTGGCTTTGGACGTCTTGTACCTCAAAGCCGTGTTCCTTTGAAGTGCAAAACAAAAAACAGGATTTCAAATATACTTTTAAAAAAATCAAACCTAACATCTAAAAGAAAAAAAGTTTGGAGGAATGATTAAAATAAAGATCAAACAATCATACTGATATAGCCTAACTCTACAGACTACCAGCCATTTTACCCCATTAATCCAGACAAAGGCTTACCCCCTAGTTTTTACGTTTTTTTTTTTTTTTTT
>CAIGQZ010032461.1:11079351-11114091 GCA_903798205.1 Danio tinwini | reverse complement strand
ATATATATAATTTACCATATTAGGTAGCCTACTATGTGCAATCTGACATAATGACAATGACACAAATCATAAAAACAAAGTTTTTTATTTTGGTCTCTCGTCAAGACAAGTTTTAAAATGGTAGAGATTAAGCCATAAAAAGGTTGTATAACTCTTATTTTTATACACGATGTCACTTTCTTTCAGATTTCACTCTCCGGAGCATCTGACATGTACCTCACTCAGGAGAAGCGTTAGGGCTTCCCCTACTATAATACATCTAATACACAGATTGCCGTAAAACTCGTCAATGGCAGGGAAGTGTTTTCTCTTAATAACTGCAGGGAACGAGTTAAATGAAAACATTTATCGATTTTATGCACACCATAATACACCATACTTGTAAAGCACAAATAATGTCCTTCAAATTGGTCACGTCCAGCGGCCGTCATCCTTGAACCAATCTCCATCATTGTAAGCTGCTTGCTGTTCTGTCTGTTCCATTGCTCCGATTTGTTTGCTCTTTTGCAGTCTGAAGTGCATCAAACGCACAAAATTCCCGCCACAGGATGCCTAATCCAATCTTTGCATTGACTTTACATCTTAATTACTGACGCATTATCCACATCTGCTTACTGCACAGGCTGCAAAACAATTCTGCACCCTTCCATGTACTGTTAGAATTGTGAGACGTCATTTTTTGAGAGACACTCAAATACATCATGTGCGCTGCGTATGCTATGTCTATAAGTCACGTAAAACAATAAATTGCAAATAAATATAATTTGACTATATGGTTTGGAATTGGATGTTTTATGAGATTAATTACGTTTTTTACGATAGTTTTACGTTTAGTTAAGAATTTTGCAGGATCACAAAAATTTGCGACTTTTTGTTGATTTTGCATTGAATTCAGTAATTGCAGAATTACCAAAAACTAGGGGGTCTGCAAAGAGTATGTTGTTTATTAATGTAATAAAAACACAAACTTTTTTTTTTTCATAAACAGACTTTTGTATACAGAGGACAACTGTCAAAATGCTGTTAAACATGCCAGGTCAGTAGTTGCTGAGAAACACTAAACATATTTGCACATACAATCCTGCAGTTTGCCATTGTTGATTTGGTTGTCAAGTACACATGCATACCTATAGACTGAACACATAAGTATGCATGCATGATGTCACCATTTTGACAACTGTTTTAGGTGCATGAACAAACAGTATGTATCTTTTTTCTAAAAACTTTGAAATTAGTTTTCAGCCCCAGAAAATGCAGCTGATGCTCAAACAAACATTTAAACTGCATAAAAACATGTCTGTTATCAGCTGAAAACTGATAGGTAAACAGTCCCTAAAATATACATATATACATACAATAATTGCCATTTCTTTTTTTGGAGTGGGGACCCAAGAAATTTGAGCATGTCTCACCTAACTGAGATGCCTAAAACATGTATGTAAACAATGCAGTCCAGGCTTGCTGTCTTCATTAATCATTGCTGTGCAACCAAAACCATAATGAGGACAATCTGGGAATGGCGAGAGAGTTGCAACCATCTATAGTTTTCCTCTTCTAGCACTCTGACAGCACTGACAGCCTCTGAGGCTACTCCAGGGCAGATGGACCACACTGTCAGGGTGCAGATGAGCCACGGCAAGACATCAGAGAGGAAGCTAGTCAAGCAGAGAGTGCAATCTCCCAAGCAGGCAGAAATCCAGTTGCATCCTGACCTAAACTCCCCAACAACGTCCAATCCATTTAGTGCATGGAACCATCAGTGTCCAAAACGGCTATAATGACTTGAAAAGAGCAGATTAAAAATCTAATTTTCTTTCCAGAGAGCATTTTACCTTCTGAATCCATGTTTGTAAGCAAACGAAATACGAAATGATCCAGAAGCTTATCATGCCAATCAGTTTAGGATGCTGACGAGTAAGCCTCGCAGTTCTTTAAAATCAGGCCATCGTTCACCTTAATCATCACTTGAAAGAAACACTCTACGCGAATAATCTGGCAGGTCAAACAAAAGAAGAAGCCCTGCCTTGGCTTTAACGTCTTTTTCTGCCTATACTTCAAATGCTTACTATGAATAGCACCCTAAGCTCCCGCTCTCTCCTTTCAATCAATGGGAAAACAGATCATTGCAACAACAAGGCTGACACATATAATCCTTGTAGGCTAGTATGCCATGGAGCGCTGGTGCTGGATTAGGTCCAGCAGAAACATTACCAGCGCTTCAGGCGAAGAGTCAAGTAAGTACAACTCTCCGTCCTGACTGAACTCACTTCTTGGTATCCATTCCACTACTCCTCTATTGTATTTTTTGTGCCAGCTAAAATGCAGAGTGCCAACTAGAGTGAGTTGCCAGAGGTCTAAAATGCATCAAAACACTAAAACAATGTCCTCCACATTCCTGTTTTAAAGATTCATTTTCATTTAGGAGAGGATCAAGTGAAGGTGAATGATAAGAAAGTGTACGAGAGCGCTCCGCATCCGTGAGTGAACAGTTGTTAACACACACAAATAGGACAGTCCTTTGTGAATTAAAAAACAACACACCTGGTTTCAGTTGTCTTGGCTTACCTAATGCAAAGGTAATATAAGGTTGGCTAGATTTTTGAAGATTCCATCACAGCTTTTGCAATCCGTCATCAGGCACCTTTGGGAAAGGTTTGGAGAGTATCAGATGCATTCCAACTCCGGTCCTAATTAGAAGACTCAAAATGATTTTACTGCACACGGCTAATTCTCTGAACACACTCGATCAGTGTAATGCATTGCCATGCTCTGGTATGCCAAGACGGATCTGAGTAATGAGCATATTAAATGCACTGCTGACAGAGAAAGCAGTTTTGTACGCTTGTGTAGAACTCGTCGCTTTCCAACAAAAATATCTGATTATTGTTTGCAGAGAGTCCCCCCGATTTCCCAGACCCGAGTCCTGCATATACAATCTATCTCCATTCGAACAGCTGCCTCTGAGCCCACAAAATGAGAAAGGCAGAGGCCAAGCTCAACCTGTCATGGACCGGTAGACTGAGTGCCTCAAATGTATCTTGTATAATATAAGTTAATGTTTTTCCTTAAGGCATAACAATGTGTTTCAGAAAAGATTGTCGTTTGTATTGTATTGCTCAGCACTGACAGATGCTAACTACAACTGTCAATTTATAAAAACAAAATACACAAAATAGCTTAGTCTATACATTATTGTAAAGCCATAGATAGTGAAGGACATTAACACTGATAGCAGTAACAGAACTGATAATTATGCCAAAGAAATGCTAATATAAAAATGTGAATGAATGGACTTTAGCTCAGTTCAAAAAAATAAAAAATAAAGTTGTTGCATTGCTAAATAGTATGCATAAAAATACACTGTAAAACTGATTAACCCTTATGCACTGTTCAAATTCACAACCCTTTGATCAGATTTTTTTTTTTCAAATTTTCTTTGCATAAATCTGTGCAAAACTACTAAAGCTGTTCATCCACTGTGACATATTTATTTGCACAACTGATGATCAACAGCAAAAGTTACACATTTTACTTCTTACCAACAGGGAAAACCAGCAACAATCAAAAATGCATGATTATATGAAGTCATTGTTTTGTAATAAAAAATGTGGTTATAATGGAAGTCAATGGGGCAAAGACAGCCACCAACAGTAAATTAGAAACAAAAACTAACAATGCATCAAAAGCAATGTTGTTACTAATCGTTCACATGTCCAAGATTGTGATAAAAGGTTAAAAAAATTCAGTCCACGAGTACTTTTTATATTGAAAATACATCATTTTGTGTGTTTTTTCACCAAATCAGTGACATCATTTATGAATTTTGCAATTAAAGAGTTAAAATCTTGTAATTTTCTAAACAATTTTGTAGTTTTGATCAGGACTGATGTTAATGAACAGATTTATGCAAAACAATGTGATTTATTTTTACAGCAGTTTAATTTAGCAGATGTTTTGATCCCTAACATAACAAAAGGATAGTAAATGTGAGTGTATTGTTGAATTAGTTTTTTGAAAAAAAAAATCAAAGCATTTCCCCAAAATATGTGTCAAAATAAGATTTGTCACCAAAAATCATTCCATTTTCAGAAACAAAGAGAAAGTTGTGGCCAAATAAAGACACACAATCACCCAGAGTGCATGAAAACATCCCTAACAGTCCATAAAAGTAAAAAATTTTTTTTTTTTGGCTTGAAACAACTGTACACAGATAAACAACCAGTTGTGCAAACTAACACAGTTGAAAATGGTTGGAACATTGTGACTGACTTGTCACAAAGCTTTAAAAAAAAATCCATAAAAGTAAAAAATTTGTCCTTCAGTAATGTTAAATAAGAAGACCCTCACCTAATAATGTAAAATATGAACACATACTTTCACCCTCAACATGTTAACAAACAACTAAAATCACCTGAAAAATGACTCAACCTGCCTTGTTTAAGCAAACCCAACTTTCTTTTCAACTTACAAGCTTCAGCGGATTGAGACTTAGACTCTTAACAAAATGCTGTCGTCAAGGTCTTATGTTAAACATGACTGGAATTTCTCTGTAAATATTTTCAAAGGCATCACAAGGTTTTTGTGAATACAGAGGAAGATGAGTGACAAGGACAAATTTTAACTCCTCAAAGGGTAAAACAAATGGACAAACTTTATTCTGCTGCCAAAACGCATTAGGTGTACGTTTTAAAAAATGCTTACTGTCTCGCTGAGAAATACTGAAAAGCTTTTAGCGAAGATCCCACAAATGAAAACCACCACCACACATGGAGAAGGCTCTCAATTACTCTTTACAAAAGGGAGGTGTTTTTTTTTGGATAAGAACCAAAAAGCTGCGAGCATTGTGTTCTAAGAAATGAATCGAGATGCCAATATCCTTTCTGTGTTGAGCTGTATGAATGAGTCTGGGACTCACATACAGTATTCATATCCTTTACAGCAGATTTTCTTGGCTGATAAATTTACTGATATCTGGACATGGACAAGGTAATATCTGAGTCTCATTTTCAATGGACAGCAGGGCTAAAGAGAGTCAAGGGTAACAGAGAGAAACCTGTTTATTCTGTTTTACGTTCTTCTTTTCCATGTCAAAGGCAGCAAGCCTGAAACAAAAACCAGATGCCGTCTGTGTGTGCCCATGCTGACAACTCAAATGATATCTGTGCAGATAAAATCACCATGACTTGGAGAAGGATCATATGTACTTTTTTCCATGTTAGAATGTGGTTATTGTTTTTCTGGACAAAAAAAAATAATGGCCATTAGATATTCTTATAATGATTTACAGAACACTAACAAAAAATATATATAGACAAAGCTGACATATTTAACCCATTTAAACAAAAATTATTTGAAAACAATAAAATAATAACTAATTTCTAATAACTGATTTATTTTACCTTTGCCATGATGACACTAAATAATATTTTACTAGATTTTTTAAGACACTATATACATCTTATATATATATATATACAGCTTAACGTGACATTTAATGGCTTAACTAGTTTAATTAGGTTATCTAGGCAGGTTAGGGTAATTATACAAATTATTGTATAACGATGGTTTGTTCTGTAGACTATCGAAAAAAATTATAGCTTAAAGAGGCTAATATTTTTGACCTTAAAATGTATTTAAAAAAAAATTAAAACTGCTTTTAATCTAGCCGAAATAAAACAAATAAAACTTTTTCCAGAAGAAAAACATATTATCAGACATACTGTGACAATATCCTTGCTCTATTAAACATCCTTTGGGAAATATTTAAAAAAGAAACAAAAATTCAAAGGGGGGCTAATAATTCTGACTTCAACTGTATATAGTACCAGATTTGGCTTCAGTACTGACTAATCTAATGTATATGCACAAATATAATATATAGCGTCCTATTAAAAATATGAATTTAGATAGATTTGTGAGGGGTGTACCTATATATTGTGAGCACTGTATATATAGTTAATAATTAATTATATATAAAAATAATAGTTTATAAAAATCAAATAATAGTTTATATATTACCTATATGAACATGACTGTTTGTTTTTACATATAAATAAGTGTATGTGAGATTATTGATAGCAAGATCCTTTTTCTCTAACTTCAGGGCAAAAGTTTTTTTTTAAGTATGTAAAAATATAAAATAAATATCAATTAAATATAAAAAACTTTTTTTAAAAACTAATGATTACAGGCCCAACTATAAATATTGCTTAATGAAATGGGTTGTCAATTTAACTTTGTAACTTTCTCACCATACTGTAATTCACATTTTTGCTAGCATCCCTAGGCGAGGAGTGAGATTGTGGTCATCCATGTGATGAAAAAGTATTACAGTAAACAAGGTATATTGTGTCGCATCAAAATAAACAGAAGACCAAAATATAAAACAAATTTTATCCATACAATATTTATTGTCCTATTGCAGAGCTCTATTTAAAACATAATCAATTGTAAAATGATACTTTATTCTTTAATGCATGTTAATAAGAAAAGGTCAGAATATAATTTGCTTTATATTACTATACAAAACTTTTACACACACACTTAACACATCCATATTTTTTTTGAAGAATGTTTTTAATTTAATATGCTTCTTTCAAATACTAGGATTTGAAATAATAAAAAGATCTATGCGTGTTTGTATGGGTGTTGTATAAATTACTGACAATAATGTAACAACAGTGATTTACTTCAGATAAAAGTCTAAATATGTCAAACAAAGAAGAGAAATAACTAAAGACATTGCATGTGAAGTTTTAATTTACCATCTTTCCCATTCAGCATAACTTAATGAAAATGAAAATATGTATTTGGGAGATAAAGTGCTACAGCCCTCCAACTCTTCATAAACACGAGGGCTGCACTTCACAGACGGATGAATCCTTTGGGCAGTTTCCTCTGGAGACCACGGATGCCTCTGCATTATCTGACATAATGTGGGTTCTTTTGTTCCCCAGAGGAGTGGAGAAACACTATTATGAGTATAGCAGTTGAAAACGTGTTGAATAATGCATGGCGAGTTAATTAATTCACGGGGTGCTTTGATCGAACAGTGCGTGTTCTTACCACCCTTCCCAAGAGGAGGATTTCAACCCTGCGTCTAAACCTTGCCGGCAGGGAGGCCCTCCGCTGTTTTCCCTGACACACACACAGACACACACAAGAGAGAGAGCAGACAGGTTTGCTGCGGAGTCTAGATGATTGTCATTCTCCACCTGTAATCCTTCCTGACACATGCGCAAACAATTCTCTAAAGCCACGACTGGGGATGTGGCAACCCCACAGGACAGACCGGGCCTGCCTTTTTTTCTTTCTTTCCTTCTTTCTTTGGTCCCTCCTCTTTTACCCTCTCTCTCTCTCTCTCCTTTGTTTTGTGCCTTTCTGGTTCATTCGCCTGTCTGGCAGCTTTGACACATGGAAGGTGAGAGGAAACCCAAAGCGTTAAGACTCCCACATCTGGCCCCGGTCCCTCAAAGAGAACACATGTTCTGCGATGGCCCTGGGCGAAATCGTGTCTAAGCGATGTTTTAAGCCAAAGCTCTTAAATCTTTTGGCACTGATGAGGTCTTAATACAAAACAGAGTGACAAGTAATGTTTCCTCCACATTGATCCAGCCACAACAGCCTAGTCCTGTTAATATTTCACTCTTTGCAATAGCAAAACGAGTACCAACGAAAAAAAAAACAGAAGCAATGAAGCCGTTTCACTTAGATCTGTCTCCTGTTTCTCCTCCCTAGAAGACCGCATGTGAAAGAAACAGAAAGAGAGGGCGGAAGAGAGCTCGATTTCCAAAGAACAGAGAGCGGATAGAGACCCAACAATGGAGATTGAGGTGGCAGCTGAGTGCCCATCTTTGAGTGTAGTGAATTGTGTTGTCTAAGAGGTCACTGAGCATTGCCCTCCAGCTACACAACTCAAGTGAGGCAGCTTAAGACTCTTCTCTTCTCTTGGGCTCAAGGATTTGAAGATCTCGTCTAGAGGGTGCCAACAGCACATCAGAATAGTCCAGAAAAAAAAATCTTATGAGTACATGCTTTGTGTTCACACCTGAAGCGGTCTTCACCTCTCGAGTGGAGCGTAAACCGGAGCATTAAACAAGAGTTTGCTCTCTGAATTTCCAAAACACCAGCCTTACGCGAGCTTCCCCGAGCTGCCAGCTTCCCATCGGAATGTTCTGTAAAGTGTTTAGAACTTGCCAAAGGATAAAAAGGTTAAACGTGGATCCATTAGAAGTAGCAGGGGTGCTGCCAACCAAGGCCTCCATCCATTATTCAAAAAACATGTGCTTCCCTGAGAGCAGACATTATTTATGACGTGCAGCAGATCTATGCCAATGACATGTGCTTATCATCAAGTTTTGTAACGACCAGTGGGTGCTCTGAACCACACGATACAACATGAGTTTAGAGGAAATCAATTTGTATTTTGTGTATGTGCAAGCATTTCTGCCCTAGCTGTGATTACAAGGATTCCTGAGAAAGGCAGAAGTTTAGTGTCTGAGAAAAACAAACTGCTTTAGGGGATGTCCTGATAGTAAAAAGGGATTGTAAAGACAATAAATAACAGCCTTTTTCTATGTTCGAGATCCAAAATGGTCTTTTTAGTTCAGTTTGCTATGCTGTAATCATGATCAACTTAAAATTAAATAAAAAAATGTATGTGCTCACAAAATACACTGTGACATTTCAGTCACAATTTTGTCATCTGAGACAAATTTGGGAAAACCTAAAAGATTCTTGAAATCCTAGGCTAAAATCTGTGATCGTTGATTGTTGGTTTGACATGTTCACAGACAGCCGCTTTGTGCCCATTGCGATCAGATTTTTCCTCAGATGAAGTTCTGACAGTGTCAGAAGATTTCAGACACTTTCATGCAGTGTGACAACAACTGTGGTGAGCGTCAATGCAAGAGCCAATAGGAGCGCCGAATCTGATGAGGCAATCCATGCGACAATTCAAATGACCGCAGGGATTTTTTTTCTTCCTGGTTTTATTATTGAGACATGCTGTAAGCAAAATTGTCACTACAGATTGTTTACATTTGCTGTGAGGAATCATTTCATAATGTGGGATAATGAAAGTGTCGTGGGTGGATGACGTCAAACTCTGGGGATGTTTTCTTCCGTGTTTGGCGCGTCTTCAAGTCTGACATTATGATAGCTGAGATCTTACAGTGTGACATGGGAGTCATGTTCGTGCAGTCTGACATGCTACAATCATTGAGGGGTGTTTCCGAAAACCATCATTAGCCAACTAAGGTTGTAAGTTCCAATGTTACAAACATAGTTTGTTGATTTGACGTTTCCCAAATCCATCATTCCAATGAACATTCACAAACTGCGTCGCAAACTTGTATGCTTGCAACTACATCTCTAGAGCTGTAGTTAGGAGCTGTACCCCCCCCCCCCCCCCCATGCCTTATTCCTTTCAAACTTTCCAAATTTTAAACTTGGAATGAAAAATAATCTCTCTTAGCTGTAATTTGCTTTCAAAGTATTTTTATAGTTCAGTTTTAGCGATTATCATATTGACAATTGCGCTCACTTTGAAAACATTTATGCCATTTTGACCCCACAGCCGTGGCTTATGACGAAAGCTATAGATGACCTTTATTTAAAAGCAGAATTTACGTTACGTCTCCAAAGCTTGTGAAAATGAGATATATAGCATACGTACTTTTACAATAAATACAATAAAATATAAATAATGATAATAATATAAATATAAATGAATATATAAATAATAATATAAATATAAATATATATAAATAGAATATATATATATATATAATATAAAAATAATATTGTTATTATTATTATTATTATTATTATTATTATTATTACTAGTAGTAGGAGTATTATTATTAAGTAGGATTTTTTCATTTCTTAATAAATAGCCTACTGTAAATTATGCCTACAACCATTAACAATTTATAGGATTTATATTTGAGATTAGAATACATGTTAGCTAAATGATTTATATGGAATATTCTCAATAATATTTGTAAAGGAAACATATATAGCTCCTATATCAGTCGTTTACATATATTTCAATTAATATGAAAAACGAGCGCAACCAAAACTTACATTGGATTTTTTTTTAAATGCATGTGCGTGTAAAACAATAATTTGCACGAAAAATGATGGTGCTTTTCTCTAAAGAAGTTGTTACTCCACCCTGTTTAGAGCGTCATTATGGACATTTTATGTTATAACTAACATGGTTCAAATGATGGATCTGCGACAGAGAAATTATGGTTTTGGGAATCACTTCTCATTGCATCATTCTTTTCCCAAACGATGCATCGTACTATGATAGTTCAGTCGCGAGTTATATCGTTGTTTATCAAAAGCACCCCAGGATTATGAAAAATAATAATTTCACAGTGCGAGCCGGCTTTAAGTCACTCTATGGAGAACTTTTTACTTTTGCCAAATTACTTTTCTTTAATATAGCCTCAAATACTGTATGTTTATTTAATGATCAGATCATTCTGGAAAATGTGGTTTATTTTTCAACAGAATCAAAAGTTTATAGATGATGCAAGTTTCTGAAAACCCCAACATTCTGCTTCAAACATCAACTGCAGTTTCTTAACCAGTCAATACAATGTAAAATCAATTGCTTTGATGTGTACAGGGAGTACTGAGTACAAACCTTCATATGCTCTGAAAAGTTCTTTATTTAATAGATTTGACTGTTGACTGATGGAACAACCTAAATGCAATTTACCCTTGGCAACTAACAAGTGGCTGATAACAATCAGAAACAGCCAAAATATCTCTTTTTTATATAGAGTATTGTATACAGCCCTGAGTATACAAACAGACTGCATTTGTGGAGTGAAGTTAAGTGTTGTGTTTGCTTTCAAGTGTATTAGAAGGTCTCATGGTGTCTAATGATTTTACTCAGCAGGGTCTGAAGATGTATAATACAAATGTTGAGCACATGCAAAATATCGTCTGCCTGATACACTATATCTGACTGATGGGACATGTGTCCAGAGGGCTACAAGCAATACATGAAGAGGGATATTTGCTTAATTAAAAATGATGGACAGCTACCATATGGTAACTGATGCATGCATGCCAGCCTGTCAACATCAGTAAATTTATAGATGCAACTAATGCTGATATCATAATGGCTGCTTGTGGTCAACAAAGCTTGAGTGTAGCTGAAAAGCACTGTTATTTCCAGACCTATACTTTGCTGTGTTTTGTATGGCTTTCTCATTTCCATTGCTGCTCAACAATGATTAAAAAGAAATAAACAGACAAATGTGACCTACAATTACAATGTGTGCACAATAGCACAATAGAGAAGTCAGAATGTGCTGTTTTAAACAAATGTGCACTGCACCAATATAATTTATGATTTATAATACCAATGAAATTATATATATACACACACATACACCTTTCAATGCATAGCTGTATAGTTGGAAAAACTGTTGGTATTTGTTTTCACTGACTGAACATGTTCCAGAAGCATTATATATTAGGGCTGCACGATTAATCAAAAAAAGATCACAATCTTAATTCAATCCTACACACAATCTTAATTCAGCTTTTTTACGATTCGGCCAATTAAGTGTAAAGGTCGTCGCACAAGTCTTCACATTTTATATTCATTGCTCAGCAACACGAACACCTCGGAATGATGTTGAAAGTGTCACATACTGTATTTATAAAGAACAATTCACCCCAAAATGTAATTTCTATCTTAATGTAATTACGTATTCGTGGCCACAAAAATCACACATGAGCTAATGCACTGTTTGTTTACTACTAAGAGGATGGCACGTGCCCGCCAATCTAGTCTACTTCAGTAAACATAACCTGCATAGGCTGTGAATAACAGGTAAAAAAGTTGTAAATAACATTCAGAATGTTGCATAGAGTGATCACTTGGGAGCCGTGCGGGAAGTATGATTTGCAAGTGTCTGCAGCCATGAGCTGCACTCAGCAGTGAAAGTGAAACCAAAAGCGCGTTAGAGTTACATTACGGCATTTGATATGTTTTTTCTTTCATAGCAAACACAAGTGTTGTGCATGAAAATAAATGTTTACTGGGTCAGTATAACTACTCTAGCTTATAATGTTGAATATAATGCAAGAGTCGAATCTGATAATGACAAATGTCTCATTTTATCAGAGAATAGTTGATAATGAATAGTTGTATTTCAATGTCACTTTACTGTGAATTAACAACCAGGACATATTTAAAGTCTATTTAAGTTCACCGTTCCAAGTCTATACAAAATGTAGCATTTTAACAAACAGTAGACCTACACATAGGCCTAATAAATATTATTGTTGTTTTACCATATGTTTGAGAAATAACAAATAGACTACTCACATAAACCTTTATTTTACATCTACAGAATCATGAGAAAATCATGATCTTGATTTTAAGCAAAAAAAAAAATCTTGACTCTCATTTAAGCCAGAATCCTATTATATATGTATAAAACAATAGTATCACCTTAAATCTTTATTTTATAATGACTGCACTGGTGAGAGACAACACAAACAATAAATGATCTCTGTACAGTATAGTTGACTATATGTGTTCAACAGTGAACATGATCACAACATGCTTACATCTGATACTTGTAATCAGATCGACAAATCAAACATGACCTTATTTGCATTGTCTGGGGCTGTTTGAATTTGTTTACAGGTGCTAAAATTAGACCTTCTGCTTTATGTGTCATTACTGTTGATTAAAATCCTCAAAAGTAAAAAGTTGATTGTTTAAGATCTGCAGCAAATTAAAAAAAAGTTATTTTCCACAATGTAAGAGAAAGCCCTCTTTTGTCATTTTCCTTTCCATAAAAATCTTTTTACTTCACTGAGCAATTCCTGTGCTTGAGATTGATTTGTAAAGCAATAGGTTTAGACCACTGTATCAAATGAGCAGTCTGTATGAGGCAGTAACAAATTGGCAGACCACAGTCGAAAAACGACAGATGCACAATCTGTTTGCTACCATTTTAAAAGCTTTGATAAGCATGGCGGCCATCAGTGCGCCAGCCATCCTGGCAGAGCGCTGGGGATCCAAATCCAAAAAAGTTTAAAGGTGTCAAACGATATCAAAACGTAAATGCAATGTCAAGAACATGACATGCCTATTGCTTAGCTGTCCAATTTTCACAGATTAAAGGGCATCAGCCATCTATGTATCTAGTACAGGAGAGCATAATAGTAATAATTGTTGCAATAATTTGAGTCCCCATTTACACTAAAACGTTTTAGTTTTAAAATGGCGTTTTAGAAATGAAAACGATCTGCGTCCACACTGGCATTTCACCTAGCGTTTCTGAAAAGATCTCTGTCCACACTACACCACTTAAAACGCACATCACATGACCACATAGCAGCGTATGCAGAAGTCTGAGCTCCAGGCAGTCAGTGGGGGCTTTGAGCAGAGAACCCCATGTGAGAGCTGGGGACGTTGGACGGTTCATCAAGGATCTACCGCTGGATCTAATCTCACTATATATGGTAAATGTGATATTTAATTCATCTTCTTGTCTATATCTAACACATATTCCCCGACTTTGGTTTTTTTGAATCTATTTGTTCTCAGGCAACATGTTTTGGCCGAGCGCAAAGAAAAGTTAATACATTAATGTAACCGCGTACACTGATTCTGTACATTTGACTGCTTGCCTTTATGTCCTATATTGTATAAACTTATTGTACGTTATACTTTTACAATGGCCATTACTGATTATTAAAACTGATATTCAGCAAAAGACAGGGTATGTTTAGTATTTTTCATTGAAAATAAAAGGAGGCAGTAATTTTATAGGCTCTGTTTTGTTATAAATATGCATACAGTGAAGATGACGGACATATAAATATGTAGATAAATGACGCCTCAACATTTTTAGTGTCTGTTAAGTTGCTAATGTCAAAATAAAAAATAGACAGTTCCTTATATCATGTTTTCATTTCACTGTTTAGAAAGTGAAACAACGTAGCCAGAGTGATGTGAATGAGGTTATAAAGTACACTGTTCCCTTTTAAGATTTACTTGACGTGTCCTCGGGAGTTTGTTTACCATATCAAACTTGCAAAGTCTGAAGAAGAAAAGGATGCAAGACTGAACTGTGTGTAGGCTACTTAATATTGAGGAAAAAGCCCCAATCAAGTAGCGCGAACATCTGTAGCCACGCCTCCATTTTCAGATGTCTCCTTTTTCCACCATCCACACTGACCCTGCGTTTTCAAAACCCTCCGTTTTCGGCGCTCGAAAAACTCTAGGGTAGCGTGGACGGAAGACATAGCCGTAGCAAAACGTATATGTTGTAAAATGAAAATGTATTAGTGTAAACAGGGCCTTAGTCACCTAACCCCATGTTACAAACAGTCGAGGTGTGGCCTTAAAGTTCTAAGGCTAGCTGTGCCCTTGACCTGGTGTTCACACCTCCTGCACTAATCCAACTCCATGACTCTCGTTTCCACATGCTCAGGATCTCCCAACCCGATTTTGCAGGTGCTCCGGCAGCCATATATCACCACACAACAGCCTGAACCATATGGTCCCCACAAAGAGCGGTATGTTTCAGAAGCGTGAGCCCATTCTTCATGCCCGACAAGAAGAGGGGGGTTGTTGGAATAAGTAGACTTTCCAACCCCATCACTCAAAAGACTCCAGCAGCATGTAGACGAGAGAGACATTAAGGTAAAAACCCTGACATGTTCTGTACCCAAACTGTGTAATCAAGAACATGTTTTTCCAATCACTCTATGAGACGGGCCCCTCTGACGAGAGAGCCCATCGAGGGACTCGTACGGTTACCGCATGCATGCAATGTGTCTGCCACATCTCACCGCAGGCCACAGACTGAGAGAGAGTGGATGTATCAAAAGGCAGGCCTGCAAGCGGAAAGACGCCTTCATGTCACCAACTCCACACATTGTGTTGAGTTTTAGGGGCGGCTTTTAATAATTCACTCTAAGCCCACCAGAAACATCAAATGCAGATTTATGTTCTTGCTTAATCCCCGGCTACTGTTTAATTTAGCTAATAATAAAAAAATACCCCCAGACTGATTGATATAATGCATAGCTGCTTTGCCAAAAGGGAGCACAAAGAAAAGCTCTGTTTCATATAAATGACTTACTTGGACCAGTAAAATGGCACATGGCGAGAAATCAAAGGAAGGCGTTTTAAAGGGTGAGAATAATCTTAACAATGAGAGCCAAGGCTTAAAAGATCTAAACATATGACAGTTGAGCCAGCGAGAGTCTCGTTCATCAAATGGAGAGCTGTGTTTTCTCAATACGTGACTCTGAAGGGTCTTGGAACAAAGAAGAAATCAAGTCGCTCAACACTGTAATTGATATGCCGGGCCACTCCTATGGGGACAGGGTATCGTAAACAGGGGAAATTGGCTGGGAGGTATTGTTTATTTCCCTAGACTGATTAGGCTCACTTGACTCGTGATGAACAGCGCAGGTGGCAGAGATGTCTACTATGAAAACACAGATAAAATCCACACTGAATCCATCCAATTTACAGATTGTTCTATGTGACCTGATCTTGAGCGTAAAAGTCATCGCCCTTCGGTGTATTTGCACAGCCACAGTGGTTGAGCGTGATGCTGATGGATTGTGGGTAATGCATGAAAACGACAGCCTAGCTAAACACGTGCACACGACATCTTGACATCTTGTGTAAGTGTCAGATAAAAACGGCATTCAACGTATGCGGAGTGAAAAATAACATTCTGCACATTAACTCCATCATATGACTTATTCATTTTCATAGAACTGCCTCAGTCACATCCTCCTCTACACATTTATTCCCTCGGGAGGCTGTATAGATTTTCCAGCTGCCTGCTTGGATGATCCATGATGATTATTATCTGAAAGGTAGAGCTGGTGGAAGGTATGGAAAATAGTCATCACTCTTTGCTATATCATATATTGCGCTCCTGTTTCAGCAAGCAGTGTTACTTCAAGGCTACAGTGATTCCAGACATTGTTTAACCAATCCTAATGGATGCATATCTCAGCTGGCTAAAAAGAAAAAATAATGCTTATTGGAAGACACTTCAACTAAATCAAAGAATCCAAAGTATTATGTATGTGGTGTCCTTTAAGTTTTGGAAATAGAATCCTATAGCTATTTTCCAGTTAGATGTATATGCATTTGAAAAGGCAAACAAAATGACCTCTCATTATTGATGCTTCACAATTTCCACTGATTATTCATTTACGGGCTGATGCTTAAATAATGAGTTGCTTATCGCTTTAAAGACATCTTTTATCTCTGTTTGCTGGAAACATCAATTGAATGTCTGTAATTTAATGAAGCCTGATAAGGGTCCGAAATTAATTTAGTTTTTTGTCATGCCACCTTGTAAATAAGTAAACAGACAAAATGTATGTCACAAACATTCTTAAAAGATATCTTTTATGAATAATTTTACAATGGCACAGATCAAGACACTATTTACATTACACTTACCGGCCACTATATTAGGTATGCCTGTCCACGTGGCATTGTTGTTGGTGCCAGATGAGCTGGTCTGAGTATTTCAGAAACTGCTGATTTACTGGCATTCTCACACACAACCATCTCTAGGGTTTACAGAGGTTCTGTGGGTGCAAATGCCTTGTTAATGACAGAGGCCATGGTTTACGGTATATATTCTTGGCACACTTTGGGCCAAATAGTACCAACTGAGTATCATGTCAATGCCACAGCCTACTTGAATATTGTTGCTGACCATCTTCTGATGGCTACTTCCAGCAGAATAAAGTGCCATGTCATAAAGTGCGAATCATGTCAGACTGGTTTCTTGAACATGGCAATGCGTTCACTGTACTCAAATAACCCCCACAGTCACCAGATCTCAATCCAATAGAGCACCTTTGGGATGTGGTGGAACGGAAGATTAACATCATGTGCTGCCAAATGAAATGAGCAGCTTCACCCAAAAACTGCATGACTCACAACAACATGAAGACATGTGATTTTGATTTGTGGTTAATATAAGAAAATGTAAATATATTATTAGTCTTCACTTGCATTGGGTAAATAAATATTAGATATAAACAGACTATCTATGGACTCAAAGTATTCTCCTGACTTTACATAAAACAATAACTGAGCCTCATCTCAAAAGAGGGTTTCAATGTCTAGACACATTTAATAAGTAAACAAGATGTCTTAAAGCCTTCCTAAATCTACTGACCATCACATCCACCTGTTGCCCCTTACTAAGCTCAATCCACTCGTGGTGCTTATCAGAGATAATTCAGAGAACAGTTAAGGCAGTCCATTATGAGCCCATCCAAACTAATAGGACTGCAGCTGCTTAACCCCTAATACAACATACAGTAACATTACCATTCTGTTTCTGTGACTCCTGGTTTCTCCTCACCATAAATTCCAGCTTGGACTTCTCTTTCTGTTATATTCTAGTGGCTAATTTGAAGCTACAAAAATGTAAATTGCTATAAGGAAACATACAATTATACACAATTAATTAAAGCAACAAATCATAAACATGTAATTACAGCTTCCAGTATGATGCAGTCATCTCGAATTCTGGTCAGAATAACAAAGGATCACAGACATTTAGAAGGATTCATATTACTTATGAACTAATAGGAATACAACAGAGGATTACACCGCCCGCCCTTTCTAACTGCAGTCAAGTCACAGCTATAGGCCAAATCGCTCAATTATCTCTGCTAATTCCCTCAGTGCCAAACTAATGAAATTATATGCAAACAAATAGCTCCATGGTAACACTTTTTTTCTCTGTGGTGCACTTCGCCTTTCAGCGACAGGTAATTTTGATTAGCTCGGTCTGTCAAAAACAGCCTGGGCATCCACTAGTGGAGAATTTCTAAACACAAGCAGAGGGAAGTCAAACGGCTGTATTTGGTTTCAAATAGTCCTTTATTAAGCGAAGCAGGAAAGTGGCAATTGGACCTCCTACATTTTCCAACATAATTCTGTCACCAGAGGGACTGTAGCATGCAAACTTAGATTAGCCATGAAAAAGTCACAGGTGGCCTGGGAATGGAGTCTGGGTGTTAATCCCGTAAGGAGAAAGAAGGCTGACACATAGCCCAAAACTGTGTTTGTTCCAGCTCACATTGCACTGCCAAAGCAGTCTGATTCTTGCGGAAAAAACCAAGTAAGAAGTGTAATTCAGCACTAGTGTGGAAGGAAAGCCATCAATACAAAAAATACTATGGTAGCAATCAATGAATGTTTATACTTAAGCAAATTAGCCCAAGTTGGCTGAGTATTCCCACTCCTACAGTTCGATTGACCGGAATGCAGAGAATTCACAGTTTGTTTAATTACGAAAATCGTAGCGTCCTCAGAGGGACAAAGACTGCAAGGCATCCATTACAGCATTCAGGCATCTAAATGCAGTGAAACAACAATAAAAGGCATCCTGTGGCTAACAAAGACCCTTGCACTCCTTTCTGGGAAGAGGAAGCTCTTCGTCTGAGAGTGCATGTTGTGACCTAGCCCTCTGCAATGGAAGAGTCAGCGTCATAGTGGTCCAAGACCGTTTGCCATTGACAGAGATGAAAGCAATAACATCAGGCTGAGTTATAACAGGACCATGGGTCATATCCCTAAGGAGCCAGTATAAGTCAAGCCGTCAGCCCCCCAGCCTGAGAGAGAGGAGGTACACAGTCAAAGCCTGGCAGACATCATGCGGCAGCGGAAATGCCAGGAGACGTCAAGTGTGTGTGCAGGGTACCAGCAGTTCAGGTGAATGCGGCTTCCCTTTGTGATGCAGATGAGGGTGCAATCAGCCTGCCTTTATCTCTGAAGACAGACTGTACTCTGGGAGACACTGAGCTGCGCTGCACCAGTTCGTAGGAATGGTGTTTGTCGAACGCCTTGATGGAAGGCAGATGTTTAATAGTGTGTGCGAACAAGGTCTGACCTCCTGCTAGAACACCCAACTGTCACTTCATTCAGCTCAGGAGGAGTGCTCTTAAAATGGATGGCTCACCCCAAAAAAATAGTATTTACTCACCTCCAGAGTCCAGACTATACAAGCAGATGATTTTGTTCTTCAGTAGAGCATTAAAGAAGATTTTTTCACAATGCAAATTGATTGCTACAGTACTTGAGACTCAAATGACATAAATGGAAAACAATATGAATGCCCTTGGCTACTGATCATCCATTTATGTCTTACCAAGTAAAACAATTAGTTTGTGCAAGAAACTAAACATTAGCAACATACTATGCACGTGACGATAACCGTTTTAAAGGTTATACTGCTGTTTGGAAAAGTCAAGGTTTTAAAACCGCCAACATTTTCTGCTATATACCGTTCCTAAGGTATGTGTAAGATTTTTGATTTATGTTAACAGTAACTGCCGTCCAAATATGCTATTTTAAATAGTAAAGAAATCTGTGTTTTTGAAACAAATGAAGACAGCAGAAGTCAATGATTCATTTTAATTATTTAGCCTGACATGTTTACTGCTCCAAAACATATACAATTTTTCTCAAAATAAAATATATTGTGTTCAAAGGGGAAAAAAATTAGTTTTTACCCAGACATTTAAAAATAAGATATTTTAGAGCGATAATTACAATAACATTGTGGCGAGGGGGCGTGGCCGAGAGCCGTGGGAGCGAAACGAGGCCCGCCACAGATGAGATGCACCTGTGGCGCGCACCTGCCTTCAATCCCACGGAAGGAGCTCTGGACTATAAGAGGAGGAACGATGGCAGAGGACAGAGAGAGAGGACCCGGCCCGGACATATTACTTTTGCTTTCAGTTTGACGGCAGTCTCCGTGAGGAGCTGCCGTCCGTTTGTTTTGATTTAGACGGCAGTCTCCGTGAGGAGCTGCCGTCCCTTTTATAAATAAATATTTATTTAAAACAGCGTCGGTTCTCCGCCTCCTTCTTCCCGGCGGCCAGGTGGCCGTAAACTTTATTACAACCATAAAACTGTGATATTTTTATCCAAGGTTATCATACCGTCAAAATCTTATACTGGCCCATGCCTACAACATAATAATGTATTAACACTGGAAATCAATGAAAGTCAGTGTTCACATTTGCATAATGTTACTTTTTCAAAACGATTGCAGTAGAGGTGTCAAAATTAATTGTTTCTTCGGTGAACTGCGATGCAGACGCAAACAATCCAGTAATAGTAATAGATCCTAACCGATTATTAAGTACTGACATAATTCCTATAAATGCTCATGTTGTTCTGGGCACGTACTTGTGTTTTGTTTGATACATTAAAAAAATTGTGTTTTCTTTGATCAGGTAAAATTAAAGGTACAGTTCTTATATCTGACTGCTTGGATTAAAAAACTAAATTGTATTACAAATAATATATAAATATACAGTGGAAATCAAAATGATTAAACCCCCTTTGAATTAATTTTCCAAATGATATTTAACAGAGCAAGAAAATGTTCACAGTATGTCTAATAATATTTTTCTTCTGGAGAAAGTCTTATCATTATACAATAACTTGCCTAATTACCCTAACCTGCCTAGTTAACCTAATTTACCTAGTTAAGCCTTTAAATGTCACTTTAAGCTGTAAAGAAGTGTTTCAAAAAATTATCTAGTAAAATATTATTTACTGTCATCATGGCAAAGATAAAATAAATCAGTTATTAGAAATGAGTTAATAAAACTCATAAAATAAACAGGGGGGCTAATAATTCAGGGGGTTTAATAATTCTGACTTCAACTGTACTTATAAAACTTAATACAAGAATTGTTGTGCTGTGAAGTAAAATAAAAAATTGTGTAAGGAAAGCATCATCAATGCACCGAGATATCGAATTGAACCGAATCCATGGCATGATAATTATAACCGAAACAAACCGTGAGATCAGTGTTCACACCTAGGTTCAGGCATCCAGGACAAGCATGTGTACCATTACATAAACAATACAAGACACACATGCTTTTTACTTTTGCCAATTTAATAAGATTTAGTGTTCAAATATATACTAAACTCTATTGAATTTCATAGTATAAACTCACATACATAAACAAACAAACAATAAATAAATAAATGAGAAAGTCATACAGCTTTAAAATAACATAAAGGGGACTACAATAATCACAACATCTTATTTTTAGGTCAACTATTCTATTAAGATTGATAGTGAAATGTGTTTCATCTTTCAGAAACTACCCATCAAAAGTAACATTAGCATTTCTTCACAGGTGCAGGCAGGATGATTATTCATTAGTTTGTTTGTTTGTTCTCTCGGCCTAATTTCATAATTGGCCACTTGCATTCCCATGTGACACTGATCCAACATCCCAGAATCAACTGTATCAAGTGCATGTGATCTAACAAATGTTATTAAAACGTGGTTAATGTGGATACTTAATGTGTCAAAAAGCTTTCTGATTCCCCAAAATGGTGCTATAACAGTGGTTAAGTGGCCTTGCTTGGGCTGGTTTTATGCAATTAGGCTTCTTTAATTAGCCCCTTAAGACAACCAGCCAACTGAAACTTAATTAGCTAAACTGCTCTCAGTGCCACAAGTGCAATGTACAGTAAAAATCACATTTGAGGACTATATATATATATATATATATATATATATATATATATATGAACTCAACAAAAATTAATATGTCCACCTTCCAAATGTGATGTTTGAGGTCTAGGATCACTCACAATATGACGGATATTCATCCCTTAAGACCACCTTTAAACTGGGCATATTATTACGGCTACATAAACATAGCATGAACAATAGGAGCTCACATATGCATGAGTAATCGCATTGCTCACAGCTCTAAGGAGTAAAAGACTGCCTGCATATTTTATTTCCAATGTGTTTTGCAGAATGCTTAGTAAATTGCAGGAGACAGTTTGCTCTGCATCTGGTTACAGTAAAGATAAACGCTCTCGCAAACTAGGCCGAGGGGAAAGAGAGAGCGCCATTCTGACCCAGCAGTAAGCACTTAGATGTGATTAAATGGATTGATTAGGATGCATTAATCTATGCACCAACACAGATTAGATGATCTAATGATAACACGATTTAAATATGTTCTTGGTAACGTCTCTCTAGCGCTGTCCTGAACCATAGCCTGAGCCTCGTCTTGTACTGCAGGCTGAAACAATTATCACCTCAAGGTAGAAAAAACAGAGCTATCATTTAGCCGTTTCAAGCAAAGCCTACATGACCTTCAACCACACACTCAACCGATGCTCTGTATGCAGTACAGTATTACAGACCCCCATTTGTCTTCTTTCTACACTAACACCAGTCAGTCAAGCTCAGGCAATGGTCAAAATGCCATGTTATTGTTATGAGTAAAGGATACGGTCCTTTAGCTTCAGAGACGCTGTTCAAATAAGCACTCAAATAGTAAAGTATATGCACAGAGCAAAATATGAAGAAATATGCAAACGATTTTAATTGACTGTCAACAGCTGTGTTTGTGCACATTACAATTGTAATTAAAGTTTGTTTAGGACAAATAACTTAATTGCAATTTGCGAAACCGTAAAATTGCCGGGAAGGAGAAAACTAACTAAAAATTTTTTAATCACAACAAAAGCAGAAGCCTGATTCAATATAACAACCAACCAGCACAAATTAAAGTCATTAAACACAATCAACTCTTAAAGTTTTCAAACAATTCTTGAGTCATGCTGTTGTAAACATAGCTTCTGCATTGCGATAGGACAGACAGGTTAGAACTGGTGTGAAATAACAACTTGGTAAGGTTAAAGTATGCACATGAATCAAGTAAAAAGAAAGCAGAACTGATATCAAGTTATGAATATTCAGAAGCCTTGGCAGGCATAAAGCAGAGTCCTCACTAATTACAATTCAGCGGAGTGCTTAGTGGAGTATTAATAGAGTTTTTAAAAAATGTTGTATGTCAAAAAATTAGATAATTAACACTTCGTTGTAAATGCGGGGTATGGTATGATGAACTGCTAATGGAGAGAGATTTCTGTTTCACTGGGGGTGTGTGAGCCTATATTCAGATCAAGCGACATCACTCTTCTGACTGATCCAGAGAAGAGGAATGTGGAAGAAAGTGCCTCTGATGCTTACTGGAAACTCCCTTTGGAGCAGGGGTGCCCAAACTTTTTCTTATAAAGGGCCAAAAACCAAATTTGATTGAGCCTAGTGGGCAGGAGGTAAATGTATAGTAGTTGCCAAGGGTAATTTCCTAATTTATCTAATAATATTTAAAAATAACTAGAAAACATTGCTTTACATTAACTTATTCAGCATTGTTTTACATTTTATAATGAAGTTATTAAAGTAAAAACAAAAACAATCTCATTTATAACAGAATGGAGTTACACTAGTTTTTGCCTTGGTTTGCTCACTGATGTCTTCTGCATAGTCCTCTATCCGTCGAGTGACATTATTTATATTTTTAAAAATCTGATTCATTTACATTTAACTAAAACATGCTTTTTTTGGTAGTTTAGCAATAAAACAAAAAAAACAAAAAAAAGGTTATGTCAAATTATAAATGACAATCTCTTTAAAAGGCATTCACCTCTCCATCATTTTCATTCTTTTCATGGGATGGTGGGCCAAATCAAAGGTTACAATGGGCCAACTTTGGCCTGCGGGCCCTACTTTGGGCATCTCTGCTTTAGCGTGACTCAAAGCACTTGCAATAAACTGCATGGACCTGACCATAGAAACAGTCAACTAATTACAGATTATGTGAAAGCCAGCACGTCACAAGGATGTGGTCAAAGACTAAAGAAAGTAAAAATCTGAATTAAAAGGTAGTCACCACAAAAATTATTATTATTATTGTAATTTCTGCAAAATGACCTAACATAATTTTTTTTACTGGCATGATTTGTTACAGATACTGCCTCAAACAAAACAAAAGTGAACTTTCTCGATAGGGTGATTGTGAACTTATTGTGAATTCTTTGAATTGTTATGTGTTGAACAAAAGGATCTGCTTTAAACAAACAGCAAGCGCAAAACTGACACTTTCATGAAACAATAATCTCCAAGTCTGACACTGTCAAAGACAGCATACTGAGCTGCAAGCAGATGAATTTTGCCAACAAAAAAAAGCCCATTTCCCATGAGTCTCTCTGCTATTCCAAACTTTTTGCATGGTCAAGGTAGCCCTCGGCTGTTCTCTGGAAATGTGACACTCGTCTCACTAGAGAAACAACTGGTACCAGCACTAATTGAAATTTTGCATGCAAAGTGACAATAGCCGGGCCCTGGGCAGCATGGATTAGGCAGTGAATGGAGGCGGATTCTTTGTGAACGCCACTGTGGAGGCTGGCGTGCAGACCAGTTCCCTGCATCTGCTCATTCAGCGGACTGAAAAAACACAGGATTGCGAGCAGTCGCTCACTTTACCTTTATCTAATCCTGTTTCTGAACCCCGATCACCACCACTCCAAACCACGTTCTGCCTTTTGTTACCCGCCCAAAAAACTGTAATGCTATGCGTCGGCTTACACTGCAGTGGCCCACACTCGACGTATAGTTGGAAACGGATGGGACGCATTTACATTTGAAAGCAGATTATTCAAACTTGGCAGGCATTTCAAAGTGGAAGTGTTGATATGAGGGCTAAAACAGCTATGTTAACAAACAATAGTTTTAATTATGCCCCTCTCTGTTGTTTAGAGTGTTGTGGAAATAGATTGTGAAAAGCTAAGCTGAAACAAACTTTGCACTCATACAAAATGCTGAGCATTTTTTTTCCTGAAAAACAAGGTAGTATTTGCATAACTTTGGAATTTTGATAGATAAGTAATAAAAACAGATAAATAAATCCTCAAACTAAACTATTTAACTCTAATTAAATCTTAATTTAACCCCTACATATAACATGGAAGCAAGAAACAAAAATCAGGGAAATAATATGCTAAATATAGCATATAGTGGCACTAGATTATCATGAAGGCCTTTATTGAAACCAGTCATGCATGCTATTTTTGTACAACATACTGTACAGTCAATGTTGATATTATGCAGCAGCAGCACCTTAAAAAAATAAAACGTCTAGCAATATCCATAATGTTGGAGTGCACATCAATATATATAATCAGCCTTCAGATATTTGTATACAGTATGGGAACAGCCACAGCTGCTTATGGGACGTCTCGAGATGAGAGAGAAGTCACATTGTACAAGAACATTATGACAGCAAAATGGAATGCATGCTGGGAATATTGAAATAGCGAGGAATCTTTTGTATGACGGGTGTCCTACTTACAAAAGATGCCAACTCTGATGTGATAAACAACATGCAGCTCACTTGTGGTTTTATTAGCCGAATATCTTGTTTAGTATTTTTACTATCTGCCACACTTGTATTATGTTGCTACATTTCACTATAACATGTTTTATGGTTTTCAAATATTATGCTGTTTTAAAATCTGAAACTTCCTTTTTTTGTGTGACCCAAATGAAAAGCAAAGTGAAATAGCTAAAAAAAGAAAGGAAGAAAACAGCAACATTGATGGAGAAAATGACACACAAATACATTTTTTACAAATCGCTCAAGAGCCACAGCCACAAAGAATAAAACTAAATTAAACAGTAACTTCAAACTGCTGCATAATGCAAGCTGACATGTACAAAAACTTGTCACTGTGAAAAACTTCAAAGTGCCTTAGCATGGTAGCACTATTTGAAGTAAAAACCCAACAAAGAACAAAACCATATTTTATGATCACCTGCTGGGAAAAATCTATTTTCACATATGCAAATTGAGCTTGGTTTTAAAAAAAATGCACTTGAAGCACTTTATTCTTACACTAAAGAAGTTTCAGACTCAAGAGAAAATGAATCTTATGTCCTGTGTCACGACAACCTACAATTCTTCCATCATTACAATAAACGTTCACAGTATCAAAGCTCATTTCAAGCAAGTAGTAAAACTATTCCCACATTAGCATGAATTTCAGATGGCACATTACAGCTAATGTCAAATATCTAAACGATTTGATATAATTTACACTCATTTAGCGAAGAGGATAAACACTGTTGTATAAGGCTTTAAGATGACGTCAAATCTCACTGAGCCATCTCTTCTACTGCCTGCCATCACTTTGTTTTTAAGGTCGACGCAGCGGTGACCTCTTTTTCAACTCTCAAATTTTTTTACATCTAAGCACGATGCTTTAACACCATTGGCTGAAAAACTAGGGTGACAGTCAGAGAAGAAATGTAAATCGACCAATCGCCCCAGAGTTTGTGATTTGACGATTGACAACAACCCCCCCAAAAAAGAAATATATTACACACAAATTATTTATAATAAAATACTATATAAAAATATTTAATATAATACTAATATAAAAATGTGTGCGTGTATGTGTGTATTTATTTTTATTTAATATTTTTTTATATATACACATATATAAATGTACAAATATGCATACACATGACTCTTACACACTATAATTAATATGAATGTAAAATATAACAACTATCAACTCGATAAAAAAGGAAACATTTATTTTCCAGTAGAAAGCATTGTTGGCAAGAATTATTTATACTATTTTATACTTTATATTTTTCTGTATTGCAAAGACAGAACTAAAGGCAACATTTAAATAACAAAAAGAAAAGGGTCAAACAACCTTTGAGGAACATAGGGCCTCTAAAAGCAATCAGAAAAAAATAATTTTAATTACTTCAGTTCCTTTATTAAACGCTCAGGCGTCCTCTAATTTTTGAATTATAATTACTGTACATGTTAATTATTATTAAATGTCTGTGCACATTTCAATTTAAATTAAATTTGGCACTGAAACTTCTTTAACATTTTAGGCAAGTCTGACGAAATAATTAAATAAACATTTGCCCTTTATTAAAGTTACATAATTAGTCAAAATAATAGTCTAGAACTATCTGAAATTGAAATGCCAGTCATGTTATTACAAGTTTTTTTTTTTATTTACTTTCTAAAGAAGTTGTTTTGTTCTTTCAAGAAATATGTATTAGCAACAAAAAGCAGTCATGCAGTGCTGTCGAATGAGTCCCTAATTTAATTCAAATATAGTTGATCCTTAGTACAAAAATTTGTTGATTTTATTATTAATATTAAATTGTTTTTAACTACACTCCAGGTGTCACTCATATTGCGTTTTGAGCAGACTAAATATTTTAAAACCGTTCATCAAAATAAATAAAAAAAATAACATTTCATCCTTTTAAAATCTCCAGTCTAAAAGTACATAATTGAGCCTGCCTATAGTCATCCATTACATGACAATAAACTCAAGTATCATTAAACTTGAGAACTAAAGCCACAAGAGGATCCTGTAATACCAGCAATGCCTACTTAAAATTCATTGAGCATAATTCACTGGACACAGACACTTCAAACTGCCGAGGACTGAAAGCGTGGTCAGTAAATGAGAATAAAGGACTGTATTTGGTTGTTTTGCAATTGTGTGCTCACTGGGAACCTGTTTCATTGTCCAACATGCTGAGTCCAGCATCACCATTTCGACTGGGAAACCGGCTACACACAAGCTGAAAACAACACGCGAATCAGTCACGGTATAAATAAACATTGATAGAGTAAAATAAATAATTAATTAGTATAACTATGTAAGTCCATGGAGTTTATTAGTCCACCTCTGAAATGATTGTACAAATAAGGGGCGCGAATCTCGTGCACGGCTCGCGCTCGCACACGTATCCGCGCGTGGGGACAAAATAACAGTTTTAATGCTTCTATTTCACAATAAAAGACGACAAATGTATTTTTTATCCAGCACATGTTATGAAAAAACTAATGCTGGTCAATTAAATGCGTTTCTTACGCCACCTGCGATGAATTTACTATATATTGTGCCTGTCAGAGCAAGC
The DNA here is from genome assembly GCA_903798205.1 of Danio tinwini. NCBI lineage: Eukaryota > Metazoa > Chordata > Actinopteri > Cypriniformes > Danionidae > Danio > Danio tinwini. The sequence goes on along the minus strand of CAIGQZ010032461.1, from coordinate 11,086,249 downwards.
CCTATCAAAAGAATACGTCCGTCAACGTAAAAAAAATGTCACATTTGCCCTAGTATCATGCCACATTCGTTAATAAGCGAAAAAATGGTTTCGTATCTTATTTCTTGGATGCCGTTCAAAACTAACGTGCCGTGACGGTAAACTCTCAGGCTGTCGGCAAGATGCTGGACTCGCAAAGCACGGGGAAGAAACATCTTACCTTCAATAGCCAGGACTGATGGTAGTGTCCATAAAATCCATAGGATATCCATCATTGGTTTCTTAGGGATGAAATTATATAAAGTCCAGACATTCAAATAAAATGAGCCCTGAAAGCCATTGATATCAGACGCTGGCGCAGACCGGCAGACTTTCACCTTCCGTTGAATGAATACGATGCCATAAACACACAACTAAAATCCTGAGCGAGTATGGACGAGACCAAATGAGTCAGACGAGGGGAGGGTGGTGGTTGGGAGCACCGCGTGAGATCCACCAGAAGAAGAACGTGCATAAGAAACGTCCTATTCCAAACAAGAATAGACGCATCAAAGATTATTTCAGTGATAAAAATCGACCCGAGCTGATTCTCGTCGAATATTCAATAAAAATGTTCGGCCAACCAACCCGAAAGCGCATATTTCTTCTGTCCCACCTGTCAATCAAAGCAAGAGCGTAACTATTCAGCCTTATCTGCGGATGCTCGAGTGAAAATTTGGTACTATTGGAAAAGCATGGAGGTGTGAATTAAGACAGACCCGTAGATGAAATGTGTACAGTTATAGAAAATATGTTTGTTATAGTCGTTCTTGTAATCGTGGAATTGTATGTTGGCTCGTTTTTTTTCGGTCTCCCACCTTCTTCAAAAAAAGTAAAGGTAAGAAGGTTTTTAAAATTGCCGTGAACGAGGGAACAAAACAAACATCAACAAGCGCATAAAAGTGAGTATGTGCTTATTGTATAATGATTTCTAACGTATTTATTGCATTGCTTTAACTAATATATGGGAAAAATAGCCCATAAGTAAATAAAAGCATAATTTAAAAGCAAAAATAAAAATGCTATGCTTTTGTCTTTCATTATATTTAACTTAGTTTAGAGACACAGATGTTTTATTTGTACACACTGAAGTTAAATCAATGAGAGCAGAATGAGATTCAATGGGTCTGGCAGCTGTGACACTCACTAGGCCTCATTTGCAATTTTAACAATACATGCGTCCAAGGACTAACAATATTTTGAATGAATTTGTGCACGTTTAACAACTAGTGTAAAGATGTTAGTCAGTATAAGCACAGCTATTTTGTCCACTACAATAATTAGCCTACATATATTTGTATTACGTAAGCTAGTTCACAACAAATTAATAATAAAAAATCTGACAGATGAGCATAAAAACAAACAAATATGTGGTATAATAGCAACCTTGCATCTTTGTTCAATATTTTTGCAACACAATTATCACCATAATTCAAACTGTTTCTTTTCAGCTCCAGAGAGATAAAAAAAATATAATAATGAACATTGAATGAATAGTATTACTTTCCAATTGCTTATTCCAGGGAAAATAGTTTATTGGCAAGAGATGGAGATTATTACTTGTAATGTGAATATAGCAGGATCATGGCACCTGTTCTGACTTTAATACTCACTATACCTAGCTTAACATTGTAACTATTTGCAATTTAACCATATAAAACAAAGTAGCAGACTTTGTGAAGAAAGACAGACCTGCTGTATTTTTATCCCTCTCTACAGCTCGGTTGGCTCTTGCTTGCAAATCTTTCAAAAGTCCGGACCTATAGAGTTACCTGATTCCAGCTGGTTGTACTACACATACTGTAGCTATGTGCTATAATACATCTTTATACAGAATGTCCGGCTCAAGTAGTATATGGAGTTTGTTAAATAAAGTTACAGACACAGAGAAAAACAAAGGTCAATATAACACAGATACAGTGCTCAGCATAACTGAGTACACCCCATTTTGAAAATGAGTATTTTAATCCATTTCTTTGTAAATATAGACAATGTATTTTGGTGCATTTAAACGAAGCAGATTTATTAAACAGATATATTTAATAAAATAATAGTTTAGTCGCCAAACATATTTAGAAATTAAAAAGAGATTACAATTAAATTCAAGCAAAATATTGCAAAAACAAATTACAACCTACAAAGTTGCAACAATTTTTGTTTTTGCTTCTTTTGATTTTTCCTCTTTTTAAAATTTATATTTAATATTTTTCTATAACATAAATGTTGGTGTACTAGTTTTTGGACCATTATCGGAAGTTATTTTGTTAGATAAGCTCCAGATTAGACCTTAGTACTGACTAATAATGTATATGCACAAATATATTATTGTATAGCTTCCTTAAAATATAAATTTAAAAGATTGATTTGTGAGGGGTGTACTTATATATGCTGAGCACTCTGGTAATTATACTTAAATACATTTTTTAAATAATGGAGGAAAGTCTAATTTAGAAGTTAAATAAAAAAGATATACATTTATAAATCAGTAAATAATTAATTACTTTTTTTCCTAAAGTTAATTCCATGCCAGTTTAGGACATCTTTAAATCATCATACAACATGTCTGGCTTTACTAAGAAATTTGTAAAGTCTGTTAAATAAAAAATAAACATAAAAAAATAAAACTAAATAACATAATATAATAAAGGTTTTATTAATTATGTATGACTGACAAGACCCGGTAATTATAGTTAAATCCATTTTACAAATGAGAAAAAAAAAATCTAATTCAGATTTGTCTATTTTTTGTGCCTATTTTTTTAAGTCTTTACAAACACAATTAAAAAATTATGTAAACCTAGCAGATATGGTCAGAGCATTTTATTAAATTCACCTACATTGTATGTTACTATATTTATTTAAATGGTATGTTTAATTTCCATGAATATTTATTTAATTTCAGTTTAAATAAATAATAATAATAACAAATCTGTGTGAGTCAGAAGATGACAGCAAAATCCATTGCCCACAAGTGTTTCAGTAAATTGATATTTTCAAAAAGTAATTGCTTAGAAATCGCAAAGGCATTTTGGCTTTGTTGTTAAATCCATTTCATGAGTGGATTTAGCCTACAGTAAGAATGTGGCCTGAAAACAAGCTTTGATTAATCACCTCCACCGACTTTAAAGTAACTCTGCAAGTCCCCTACAAACACTTTTATAGGCACATAAAAAAATGACAGTCCATGGCGTCAGCAGCCGTTTTAAAATATGTAAAACTTTGCATCTCAGACAGCCAAAAAAACAATTATTTAATACAGAATGAAATCCTTAAAACAGATTGTAAATGGATAAGCTTTTTGACCTGTCAGATGTAGTTTGTAAGATGCAACTGATGAAATTGTGTCATTGTTTGCCAAGCCACAAACAGTATTTTAAATTTTTCCTTAAAGCAATATGTGACTTATTTCCTGTCTCAGCAGCTGGTAGTGTAATCTAAATAACGCTACGTATAAGTATAATCAGACAGAGTTGAACACAGGCAGAAGGTAAAGTTCGGAGAACCCCACAAGCTGATTCTCTACACAGATGGAATCAAGTGAGTCGTTATAACTGACAGTAGCAGGGTATGGGGCACGGATCTCAGATTAATAGCAGCCGGGACTGCTTTTACCATTCCCAGCGAGGTCACTGTATTTGACCAAGTAAATCACGGCTGACTAAGAGGTCCGCTATATATCAGAACGCAGATATAGACCTATAAGGTGTCTGTCTAAATAACCTGAGACTTGTGGGCAATGATAGGATTAAGTTATTCTATTCCCTGTTATTGAATTTGGAATCTGCGTTTTGTTAGTCTATGCTCTCATGGAACAAAGCTGTTATTGTAATATAAAGAACTGGCAGTATTTTACCCGAAAATACCAGTCTGTCTGAGGAGAAATATCAAAGGATATAAAACTAGACTAACCATGGGAGACTGGACTTTAATACTTTGACTTATGTCTGCTGGAATATCAAGTAAGAAATGTTTTAAATTATTTTTATCATTTCCCGTATGGAAAGGAATGAGTATTGCGAATTGATACCGTTCTCTAATATCACAGTTACATCAAAGGCAAAAACTACTGTCTGTGTTTCTGGTGGAGTCGTTTAGCCTGCTCGTTTTTAAAACCCAAAACCCACACTTTAAAATCATATTAATATATATTAAAATCAATATTTATATACTGTAGTTTCAGATCTGAGTTTCTGGATTGTCTCACAAATAAATATTTTAAATTGCATACATTTATTAGCACCAAACAGATTTTTCATGTTGGCTCTGCGCTTGTGAAAGGCTATGAATAATGAAATGTGTCTTTCAAAATGAAATAATTTATTTTAACAGAAATGCACACACTCGTAAAGCAGATCACATGGGACAAAAAAGCTATTTTAAATGTTCAGCATACAGTATAGATTACATTTTGAAGGGATATTATAATTTATACTTTTATTACGTTATCAGAAATAAATCATAAAACAAAGTTATACACATTCAACGCTTGAGCTAAAGTAGCAAATCAGCATAATCTTATTTAAATTACAATTTTGCTTGCTTTGTAAATCTGGAAAATTGATAAAGGTGTATCAAAAACCAACATCAATACAATCATACATTTCATTGTCAGAAAACTTTTAAATTGCTCATACACATAATAATATATAAAAGTATATAATAAATGCAAACCAATATTTCATTAAACACTTTCCAAAGCAAATTCAATCTGAAATTCTCCATTTTTATCATTATGTTTTGATCTGTAATTAGCAGAAACTTCTTAAATAAACATGAATTCCGAAGGTTAGGCACAAAAGTAGAACGCATCATAGACAAAAATCTGATTAAATGTGCGATGAGTGTGTGACTTCAATCTGACTCTACTGAACAACTAAAGGGCCAAATTGCTTCAACAGTGCCACCTTGAGGTCAGGAGTGACACTTGTCCCTTCATTCATGCTCTTGCTTTGAAAACTAGACTGAAAACTAAAATATTAGTTTTGTCTTGTAGCTCTTTAAAACTTATTTAATACTTTAAACCACTTAAACATTGACCTATTTGTAAAATGTTGTAATTTTATTTCTGAGTGTGTATATAAACATATACAGTTGAAGTCAGAATTATTAAACCCCCTGAATTATTAGCCCCCCTGTTTATTTTTTCCCCAATTTTTGTTTAACGGAGGGAAGATTTTTTCAACATATTTATAAACATAATAGTTTGTTCTGTAGACTAATCGAAAAAAAACATATAGCTTAAAGGGGCTGATAAGTTTGACCTTAAAATGTTTTAAAAAAATAAATAAATAAAAATATTATCAGACATACTGTGTACATTTCCTTGCTCTGTTAAACATCATTTGGGGAAAAAAAAATTAAAGGGGGTTTAATAATTCTGATTTCAACTGTACATACACTTTTTAAAAAATAGAAATGTGTTAAGAAAGAATATATGATTGCTATATGACTATATTAAATATTGCAAAATGAATATACATGGCTCCAGGTGTAATGAAGCAAAACTAATGGTCTGTTCGAGAAACTTAACATTCTTTACAACATTATAACATTTAATTCACATTCACAACAAACAATACACATGTCCAAGCAAATGTTCTTGTGCTATTAAATAATTCAACAAGCATCACAGTTACAGCTAAAATATGGTGTATGCAGAAGGACTTTTACATTTTTCAGTAACCTGGGTCATATGCTTCCAGTGAACTGTATGTCGTTACAAAATCGGCACATTAAAGTCTGTTTTCTTTAAAACTCAACAATCTTCACTGCCTTATTGATATATACAATATAAAGTGGAATGTACAAAAAGCACTGCATTACATACAATTTTTCTGCACCATGTCTTTAAAATATGAACATTAAAGGTGCAGTATGTAAGTTTGACACCCAGTTGTTGAACTAGGTATTGCACTCCTGGATCAAAATAAACGCAAGCGAGGGTTGCTAGTTTGAGTACAGGAGCGAGTGATTTAAACTGTGTTCTAAATAAAAGCGATAGAGTAATATTTTCCATATTAAAAGGAGTTTTTGTCCTAACCAACATCTCGATTTGATATATTAGAAATGGCTTCTATTTCTCACAGGTGAACAACAGAAACCTATGACAGTGATCACCTCAGGTAAAACTTGTGTGCTTTATTCAGTGTTAAATCTAACAATGTGAGTTTGAATGCCATTTTACATGACATTTATTGCTATATACTGAAAGCAGCAGCAGATAGTTCACCTCAGATCTGGAAAATACAATAAACCGTTTGAAATTGAACTTTAGAACTAAACACATATGAGTGATTCAGCATCAACATTTAATGATGTTAAAGAGGGTTAACATGTATTAAATAGATTCTAAACCTTACCATTTTGTGAGTGAGTGCATATTCTCTGCTTCTGAAAGGCTGTATTTAATTTTCTGTTGTGTTTCGTCTGGTGCAAACAGCCAAATTGCTCATCACTGCGTATCTCATCACAAAGCCTGTTGTTAGGACACGCGGTTACAATGTAACCTGCTCACCTAATGTTTACGTTCGTAATATTTATATAATTTGGTAATTAATAACCTTATGTGGAACTAAATCTGTCTCATTTCGACATCCGATACTGTCCATTTTGGTCACGGACACATGCTTTTTAGAGTCTTTCTGAATGAATGAATGAAATACGCTGTTTTCCAACAAGGCAACTCGAAGTGCTGAAATATAGGCTAAACTGGCATTGTGCAGGTTAAATTTACCTAAACAAAGACAACGTTCCGGCACAGAAAAAAAACTTTTTCAAAGCAGAATATCTGACTTCAGCATTGTTTTTCAGTTAAACAAATATATTCACTTAGTTGTTTCTTAAATATCTGCACACATATTATGGTATTTTTGTGCTTTAA
>CAIGQZ010032461.1:11038758-11048903 GCA_903798205.1 Danio tinwini | reverse complement strand
ACACACACACACACACACACACACACACACTCACACACACACTCACACTCACACACACTCACACACACTCACACACATTTATATTTTATACAGTATGATTTGTATTATATATAGTAGAAAGTTTTCCTAAAACTATTAAACAATGTCTGTGTGATAGCCCAGTGGTTAGTATACTGATATATAGCACAACAGTGCTTCAGGCATCCTGAGATCGAATCCCGGCTCGTGGACATTTCCCGATCCAATCCTCTTATCTCTCCTACCTAACTTCCAGTCATTCTACTGTGCTGTCAAATAAAGGCAAAATGCCAAAAATACATCTTAAAAAAAACTACTGAACAACACTCATTCTTGTCCTAGGACAATTTTAAAAAACATTTTTGATTCACTTCTAATGTTGACAACTTTATATTCCTTTATCTATTAATACATTTTTATCTAAAAATAAATAAATTAATAACTATAATTTTATCTTCAACTTTTTATTAAAAACTATATATACTATTACTGATAATAATAATTATTGGCATTACCAATGCCCATAAAGATAAAGTACCAAATTCAAAACTGCTTTATGGTTTTATAGGTCTTTGCTTCAAATAAAGTTTGAAAAACCCCAAAATAGTGAGACTTGTCATTTCAAAGACTTTCATAAATATGAAACAGAGATGAACCAATTCACCCCGGCTATGTTTTGGTTCACTTTGAAAAGCTCTACCATGATTCCCTTTGAATCTGTGCTCAAATTGTTAATGTCTATCATTTCCGTCCACTTCGATTAGACAAGCTGACCATTACTGATGAAAAAAAAAGCTGTGCCAGATGCATTTAATCAATGTGCGTGAACATAAACATAAATATGCTTCCATGACCATGTGCACTGATGCAAATGTGCATGGATAAAAAATGAGAGCAAGTGTGCATTAGAGAATATCCGGGCTTCTGCTACAGTATGCATGCTTGCACGCCTGTACGTGAGTGCATGTATGTAACTGTAATATCTGCTGTAGGCAATATCATTGTTCTCACCAAAAGAGGAGACTAGGCTGATCATGCCCTCCTGCTGGCCCAAAGCCAGACGGAATAACGGGTGCGATTCAGGGTCAGTGACGGGTAAGAGCTGCTCTTATCTACAATATTTGTTCACCCCAGTCCAATCTCTTACTCCCTCTAGCTTCACTGGCCGGTTCTGCGGTCTAAAAAGAGATGGCGAAAAAAAGAGGTGGTAAATTACAGTTGAAGTCTGAATTATTAGCCCTCCTGAATTATAAGCTTCCCTGTTTATTTTTTCCTCCAATTTCCGATTATTAACAGAGAGAAGACTTTTAACACATTCTAAACATAATAGTTTTAATAACTAATTTCTAATAACTGATTACTTTTAGCTTTGCCATGATGACAGTAATTAATATTTTACTAGATATTTTTCAACATACTAATATTCAGTTTAAAGTGACATTTAAAGGCTTAACTACGTTAATTTGATTAACTGGGCAAGTTAGGGTAGTTAGGCAAGTCATAACAATGATTTAATTCTGTAGACAATCAAAAAATAAATAAAAGAAAAAAAAGCAGCCTAATTATAATTTTGACCTCAAAATGGCTTTAAACATTTTTTAAAACAGCTTTTATTCTAACAGAATTAAAACAAATAAGACTTTCTTATGCATGCATTACACAACAGTAAAACTGATTTTCTAAGCCACTGACTCCAGTTTAATTTGATACATTTGTTAGGTGCTGTTCATTATTTTAGTCAAGTCAATGCAGGTTAAATGGGTAAAAATGATTTTTTTTATGACCCTATTTCCTTAGTTTAATGATTATATTAAGAATAGCAGGCTTTTTTTGTAATACAAGTTTTCTAAAATGTTTTGTTTCGATATGCAATTGATGCATTACTTAAAGTATGCACTAATTTGCGTATATTTCTAGAACAGTTTCGTTATTTCATTATAAGAATTTTGCACACAATTTTGAGAATGTAGTTTTATAATTCAGAACATTTATGTGAACAGATAAAAAAATAAATGTGTTACATATAATCAGGCATATAATGCATGAACATCTCCATATTTTAAAAACGTGCAGTACACAGTTATGAATATATTTGTAAAATTTGCTCTACTGAAAGTGCTGCTGAAATGGTCATTTATGGCTCACACACAAAAAAACGATTCATTGGATTTACTCCTTTTTTAAGCTAAATGGTTAGAAACTATTTTTAAGTAATTAAGTTGAACATTGCTAAATTTAATTTGTTTGTTTGTTTAAATTCAGCATATAAATTGGTTGCAACCACTTTAGTAAAAGATTTAGAAACTCAAATTAATCGTTTTTTTCAGTGCAGTGCCAGAGTAAAAAACTCATTTTGAGTAAACTGCTTCTAAAAATATGTACTGTAACTGAAATCTACAAATAAACAGTATATTGATAAAGTGTTTGTATTGATAAAGAAACACCTACATTATTGAATGTTTTTTGTAATGTTTGAATATTCATTCAGTAATGAGGCAAAAAGCACAGATACTAAATTGTTTTTGCCTGCACTATCTTGCCTTAAGTGTACAAGTTATCTCAAGTCAGGAAATAGTTTACTTTGTGTTATATTTTGTGTTTAAGAAGTCGCTCCAACTCTGCGAAATCTTTTCTGGCTTTCAGAGAACAGTACATTTACATTACATAAGTTATTGTAACAGTTACAGTAGATGAATTAAGGTTTTGCTACTAAAGGTCTGATCGTACTGTATTTAGAATTATGTTTCGATTATGTATTTAATTTGTATATTTTTTTTTATTACATAACTTACAGTTGAAGACAGAGTTATTAGCTCCCTCTTGTTTTTTTTTTTTTTTGTTTTTTTTTAAATGTTTTCCAAATAGTGTTTAACAGAGCAAGGAAATTTCCACAGTTAATCTGATAATATTTTTTCTTCTGGAATAAAAGCAGTTTTTATTTTTTTATGAACCATTTTAAGGTCAAAATTATTAGCACCCTTAAGCTATATATATTTTTTCAGACAGAACAAACCATCGTTATTCAATAACTTGCCTAATTACCCTAACCTGCCTAGTTAACATTAACCTAGTTAAGCCTTCAAATGTCACTAACTTGTATAGAAGTGTCTTGAAAAATATCTAGTAAAATATTATTTACTGTCATTATGGCAAGATAAAATAAATCAGTTATTAGAAATGAGTTATTAAAACTATTGTGTTTAGAAATGTGTTGAAAAAAATCTTCTCTCCGTTAAACAGAAATTGGGGTAAAAAATAAACAGGGGGCTAATAATTCAGTGGGGCTAATAATTCTGACTTCAACTGTACATGCCAAAACCTGAGAAATATTCTGAAAGCCTATTCAATCTAAATATTTAATCATTTTAAAAGTAAAAGAATAACAGGAATTGTCCAAAAAGTGTAAATGAGCAACTCAACCAAAGTTATAAATTTTTTAATTAGATTAGACAATTAAAGCTAATAATCTCTATAAAGCTATTAATCCTCTGAAACGATGTTCAAAACAAAAAAGGGACTTACAGAAAACCTGTAACTCTAAACAACATATATTAAAAACATTACATTTAAAAATATATAATAAAAAATAAATAAATATTACTGGCATCAAAACCATCTCACAAATACAATGTAATTTTACTTCTATTATTACTACTGCTAATAATAATAATAATAATAATAATAAATTAATTCAAATGCAGCTATTGACAGTGTATCTTAATTCCAAATATTGTTTTATTTGCTATTTTTCGACAGTAATTGACAGTATAGGTTTATATTTTACATATACTACATATTACTATGTATAAGACTGATTCCTGTGATGCTCCAAGGACAGACGTGTCTTCACTGAGGTCCAGCTACTGCGCCTAGACTGCAGCTCTGCACAAGACATTTGGCCATAGGAGAAATAGTCGTGCCCAACTGAGCCTGGTTTCTCTCGAGGTTTTTTAAATTCTTCACTTTCGCCAATTAGTGAAGTTTTTTCCTCGCCGCTGTCGCCACTGGCTTGCATGGTTCGGGATCTGTAGAGCTGCGCATCGATGGAATTGCTCCTCAGTGTTTGGACTCTCAGTAGTGATTATTAAACCACACTGAACTGAGCTAAACTAAACTGAACTTAAACACTGAAAACTGAACTGACACTGTTTCAATTCACTATAAACTTCCATGTGAAGCTGCTTTGACACAATCTACATTGTATAAGCGCTATACAAATAAAGATGAATTGAATTGAATTGAATACTATTTATTACATATGTTGTTTGTTACATTTAATGTTAAGTTATAACAATAATAAGTAATAATAAGTTACAGTGCAAATAAATCCTTTTAAATAACACACACACACACATTTATTTTATAACAACAACTGGCAATATAAATAAAACACTTCAGATATAATAATAATAATGATAATAATTATACTTTCATTTTTGTTAATAATTTTATTGTTTTTATAGTACACACATTTCATTTTCAAAGCTTTGAGTTTAACTTTTATTAATTATTTTTAGTTATATATTTTTTTCTATTTTCTGTTCTAGTTTTATTTATCTAAGATTCTAAGTTAAACTAAAAATATTTTACTGTTTTTTTTGGCAACCAAATTTATTTATTTACTTATTTTAGTAAATGTCCATGTTATTTCAAGTCACAAAAATAATTGTAGTTTTTACAGTTTTAGTTTACTATAATAACCCTTCCAACCCCCGAAATAAAGTCTCACAATGATACACAAATGACAACAAATTCTCACAACATTACAAAGTGTAAATTGTCAGTAAGTAAATTTTTCTAACTATTTATTTTCATCGTGGCTCTACTCTGTGTGTGTATTTGAAGGGCTTAAAAGAGAGGACACTCGGAATAAAATCAGTAAATGGATCTGCACAAGCGTCAGCACTGAAATAGGCATGAAGCCTGAAGAGGCACTCACAACAGATGGAATTTCCAGCCCATTGTACGCCATACAAATACTATGATGGAAGTTACACAAAAACACATGCACAGACCCTGGTCCCTGCAATTCTCTCTGGCTCTCAAACAAGCACACACATGCGCGCGCGCATACACAAAAGGCCCTATGATTTCTGCAACAAGGAAAATGTGGACAGTCACAGAATCCAGATGTATGAAGCAGAATGTCCTGGAGTTTGGCAAATATTGGACGAATAAATTAAAAGTATTGCTGTCAAAAAAGTATCTTATTAAATAGCGACAATTGCATCTCATTAGCATCTGTGAATATCAAACTGTAAGAGACTTTTTAAATATTATTTTTATTAATACTCAAAATTCTTTGTGATTGAATAATGTCATTTGGTTTACTCCATGGTGTTGTCAGTCTTTGCCATTTTACCATATGAGAACAAATTTACTTTTTCAAGAGCTCATCTGAGAATTAGGTGAAAATGTTTGTGAATTTATGCAATGTATTGTAATGTATATTTATTTAGCCCATTTATCATGTATAGCCATACACCCAAAGCACTTCACAATCATGAGGGGGTCCATGTGAAGAAAAAAAAAAAGTCTGTCCTCGTGTAACTTACACAAGTCAAAAATTTTTGCTTTTGCAATTGTTTTACATTTTATCCACAATTTTCTTATGTCTTTCGATGCTTTACATTAATCATGGGAGTTTTTATATGCATACAATGAAGTTCTCAGTGAGTTTTACCTATTGAGAGTATATTATAAGCTTTTCCTTTTTATGCTGGTTCTCCTCACTTTCCATTCTTTAGTCAAGACTTGCTCCAAGATTATTGGTTTCAGAATTGCATGAAAAGCAAATGATACAGAAAATTCTAAGTGTGATAGGAGATGATTCCCATCCTCTGAAACCTTTTTTGTACTGTTGCCCTCTCCATTCTCAGAAATAAAGGTACGCGAGCTGTCACTAGGGTGGTACCTTTTCAAAAGGTACAAATTTGTACTCTCAAGGGTACATATTGGTACCTAAAATGTGCAAAAGTGTTCCTCTTAAAATTTGTAGGTACTAATGTATACTTCCGAGGTACCAATATGAACCCTTCAAGTACAAATGTGTACCTTTTAAAAAGGTACCACCCCAGTGACAGCTTGCGTACCTTTATTTCTGAGAGTGTGGAAGAAGGTTTAAAAGCATTAAATGCTCTTCTAACAGATATAAATTCACTTGTTACTGAGGCCATAAGGCTTTATAACCTTACATTTTAGCAAGCTTTTAAATAAACTTGATGTATGGGTCTTTCCTTGTTTTTTTTTTGTAGTAGTAGTAGTATTATATTTATGAAGTTATTACGAATCATGATGGATTGTGTTTTTAATATTGTTTGTTTGTAAGTGATTTGTTTCTGTATGTGTTTGTTGTATCATGATGCTACTGCCCTAATTTAATTTAAATTAAAAGAAATAATACAATATATAGAGAAATAAGAAAAATAACAGAAAATGTACTGGCGGTTTATTACAAAGTTCATGTACTGTAATATACAACAACAACCCAGTCAATATATCACTTTTTAAGGTTGAAAGCTGTTGGAAGAAAGATCAAGGTCCTTCAATGCAATTCAAAAGCAGAAATAAAAGCAGAAAAAAAAACTTTAAAAACTAGAATCACAAAATACAAGAAAACTGCTAATTTATGGATTAATTTATGCACACAATTATTTTGTTGACATTTCATTCTTCAAATATTAAAAGGTAGCTTATAAGAATTTGCAAAGTACTTTCACCAGACCATGAACAATAACAAATACAAGTCTTCCCTCAGCAATATTATAGACATGTACACTACCTGACAAAAGTCTTGTCACCTAGCCACGTTTTAGAAACAACAAATAATAACTTGCCTTCTAGTTGAACATTTGGTATCAGAAGTGGTTAATATGAAAGGCAAAGGCCTCTAGATTATGCTTATTTTATCTAAATAAAATAGGATTTTGCCTTGATTTTTTTATGATTTAATTAGGACAGTAAGGTCTGACTTTCTTAGATAAAAGTCGTCACTTAACAGTAATAATGTACATAGAATATAAATTCATGGTGCAGTGTGAAAAGAATTATTATTGTGTATGACTCTCATGAGCTTGCACGACTGCATCCATACATATCTGCAATGACTCAAATAACTTATTGATAAAGTCATCTGGAATGGCATCTGGAAAAGTGTTCTTGCAGGACTCCCAGAGTTCATCAAGATTCTTTGGATTTATCTTCAATGCCTCCTCCATCTTACTCCAGACATGCTCAATAATGTTCATGTCTGGTGACTGGGCTGGTCAATCCTGGAGCACCTTGACCTTCTTTGCTTTCAGGAACTTTGATGTAGAGGCTGAAGTATGAAAAGGAGCACTATCCTGCTGAAGAATTTGCCCTCTCCTGTGGTTTGTAATGTAATGGGCAGCACAAATCATGTCTTGTTGCTCTTACAACTGTGATCGATGACAAGATTTTTTTGTCAAGTAGTGTATTGAATATTACTGTATTGCAGGAAATACAAACAGAAAATAATCTAGAGGAAGCAAACACAGTAAACTCAAAAGAGCTTTGGCCACAGATTTTCCTGTGATATTAACATCACATTAAAACACCAAGTTTAATGTTTATATAATGACTGATGAAAATAAAGCCAAAGATATACCTCTCACTCAGATTTCACTAAATATGTGGAAACATTGCAGTGCAGTTTTATCATCTGAAGTGATTCATTTCAGGTATTTTGAACGGAAGTTCCCCAAACTGGAAGAGAAACCCAGAATTTAAATGCATAAAGTCATACATTTTGAAATTTAACACGTTTAAGGATTTTAAATAAACCTACATGCTTTTTAATGACTAAAATGAATTTTAATTATTAAAATGGAATTCATAAATAAGAAAAACTGAATCCCAAAAAAATAAGTGTGAACAAAACTGAACTCAGGAATAAATCTAACAGATTGCATAGGATCCGCACATTCAGAGCGGTCTTGGTGACATACACATATCGGGTCATGCTGTTTTTGTGGGCTCCTACAGGGCATGTTGTGTCAAAAACGTCATACCCCTGACAGAGGGCTGAAAACGGGTTGAAGGTCAAGGCGACCGGATGAAAACAGGAGGTGCAGGCAATCAGCATGAGGAACACTTCGAAAAGCAAAGGTGCTTGGTTGTGTTTGCCCCGAGAAGGAAAAGCGCGAGGCAGAGGCCCTCTCATTATTTCAGAGTCTGTGGCAGCAGACAGCAGACACTGCGGGCGACAAACCCAGCATTCACAACAGCCCACTGGGGCATAAGGCAGGGGGCCAGCATGGGTGAAAACATTGTGCACTATTGAGAGACAAGTGGCAATGGTGTTTTGAGTGTTTTCTTCTGCTTCGGTGGCTCTGAAAAGGATTGCGTCCAATGTTTGGCCATTCTCACACAACACCGAAACAATCGCACGAAACTACAATGGGCTCAGATGATTGAAGAAATCTAAAGTGATGGCATATTTGGTGTGAAAATGCGCTACAAACAATAGCTGTAAAAAAAATGTCAATGTCTTTAGTTTCTGTTAAATGACATTACTTTTTTTAAATGATTTATTTTCGGGTTTATGTACACTGTTAAATAAATAATGGGTGTTTTCATTTGATTTATGATTTTTTATTGCATTTTGGGACCTTCATCTCTGCTCTGACAACACTGTAGAAAACTCTGGTTTCCACACAATCAATTTGTGTTGGGGATTGAAGATAAAACAATTAAGCTGTCCCTCTAAAAACCTCAAAAACTGTCAATGTCAAAAAAGATCATTTTAAAGAAGTAGTTTGAATAAACAGCAAACATAATGTTTTGAGTGAGCTTCTGATGTTGATAAACTTGAGAAAGTGACTTGAACAAACATTTAAGTTTACTGAATGATATACAGTATGTCCAATGATATAGTTGACCATGTAAATTATAGCACAAAAAACAGGTGATGAGCTGCTAATACTTTATTTATAGTTACATTTTTACCATCAAATGTTGCTGAAGCAGGAATAAAAATGCTGGGTTCCACACAATTGCTTCGAAAATCGATTAAGTTAACTTAAAAATTGTTGTCTCCCTCTTACAACAAGTTGTCTCCCTCTCAAAAAAGTAAGAATTGTGGTGTTTCAACAAGTAGTTTAAATAAGAATAAGCAGCAAACGTCCTTTTTTGAGTGTATAATACACTATTAAAAATGTAAATAAACAGAACAACTGTGTATCAAAGCTGGATGTTGCTATTTTAACAAAATTTATATTGTTAACTTTACAGTAATTTGTATATATTTTTTCTTAGTTTATTTATTTCTAATGTTAACCCAATTAAAATTGATTTCAATCTTTATTATACTGTAATTAATGTAATGTCTTAATAAAATGATATTCATTTCATCCTTTTTATTAAGTAAATTATTTATTTAACATTTCACGCATTTATAATTTTTTTTAATACTTTCCTTTGAAACATTTCCCAGAACACGCTAGAAAAATGCCAGCACAGTATGTTTGTAGCCCAATATAACTGACTTTTAAAATCTTTTAACTGTTTAAACTGCACATCCAATTTTTTTGTTTTTGCTTAGAGCAGTTTGTCCACAAAGTACCAGCCCTGAGCAGAAAAAAATGAGTTGAAGGAACAAACAAACAAAAAGCTAAACTGTAGTCAAATAACTTCACATACATACCTTGAAAGAGACACTAAGTAAATGTGATTTTCCATCTCGTTCACAACAAACATAACATAAAATAACCAGAATTGAATTGAAGAACCATCTTTAATTAAATTAACATCCTAACACAAAACATAACTATTATATGAGGTGGCAATTAAAATGTTTTGTTAAATTCTATATATATATTTTAAGTATAAAGGCCACACTGTGAAAAATGTAATGACCAAAAGTCTACACAACAAATGTTTTGCTATATTTTATGTTTATATATGTTGCTTTAACAACTTATTTTAAATAGATAATCAGGTTCCAACAATTTCTTTAAGTTATACTAAAGTTTAACTTAATATTTTAAGTCAGTTTGATAGATGTAAGTTGAGGTGACTCAACTGCAAAGCTGCAAAACAAACAGGACAACAGGCAGTCCTAAACAAACCCTCACTGCGGAATGAGCATACACTCAAAAATACACACA
>CAIGQZ010032461.1:11018319-11030502 GCA_903798205.1 Danio tinwini | reverse complement strand
GTGGACGTCCAATGAGTGACTGGCTGCAAATGTTATGTGGACATCCTCAGAGTGACTAGCAGCAAATGTTGTCCACATATCATTTACAGCCAGTGGCTCAGAGGATGTCCACATAACATTCGCAGCCAGTCACTCAGAGGATGTGTACATAACATTTGCTGCCAGTGACTCGGAGGATGTCCACATAACATTCACAGCCAGTCACTCAGAGGAAGTCCACATAACATTCGCCACAAGACACTCAGAGGACGTCTGCATAACATTTGCTGGCAGTCACTTGGAGGACGTTCACATAAAGTTAGCTGCCAGCCACTCGTTGGACATCCGGATAACAATTGCTATAAAAGTTTAATACCACTCAGAGAATGTTTGCATACTATTCACTGTCAATCACTTGGAGGACAACCACATTTTGTCCACTCTATAACATTTGCCTGTAAACTATTTGGAG
The DNA here is from genome assembly GCA_903798205.1 of Danio tinwini. Lineage (NCBI taxonomy): Eukaryota > Metazoa > Chordata > Actinopteri > Cypriniformes > Danionidae > Danio > Danio tinwini. The sequence continues at coordinate 11,030,051 of CAIGQZ010032461.1, read as the reverse complement.
AGAGGAACAGGATCATCAAAGCATTGTGAGGCGGGAATCGAACTCTAGTCACAATATTTTTGTGTATTTAACCACAAGGCTATGAGTAATCTCATTGTTCTTTCATGTTTTCAATTTTAACATTAAACAGAATTAGACAGGGAAAAATCATTGGTTGTGTCAACAAAACAAGACCATTAGTGAATTGTCTTACATGATGCTTTCACACATCATAGCTATCAATATGTTTGAACAAAGAGACCAGCTGACCATCTTTGTGTTCAAAAATTGATTGCTGTTTATTTCTTTCCACACACAAGCATGCTGTATTCATCATGATTGGTGTTCATCTCTGTCCACCTGTAAAATCAGTCGGGAGAGGAAAATAGAGCCCAGAGTAAACAGCAGACGGTCAAATCATTCACCAGGAGTCTCTTATTTGTTTTCAACAGTGCATCCCTGCCTAGATGATTAAATCAATGGGGACAATCATGGGAATGCCTAAAACCATCCATGTGAATGAGGGATGAAAATCATGATTGAATTGAACAGTGATGAGGATGCAGGAGCAACTATGTGACACCCCATTGGATAGTGCACATGGTTATTGTCCTGATACCAGCTGACATATTGCTTTTTCCAATTCGTAATATCACTATGTAGAAATTCATTTTCCATCCTGTATCCCCTATCGCCTTTGAATCAATGCATCAAAACCACTGTTTAGGTGATTTGTTTGTCTATAATAACAGCAGGTTAAAGTGATTCGTGACTGGGGGAAATCCTTAAGGGAACTTGAACGTCTTGTTAAATGTATTGCTGTGGATCAAGTGTTTAGAAAGCAGGAGGTTAAATGCTTTTGGAGGTCTCTTGTGCTATGAAAAAAAACCATCATACATTATGGGATTCACTTACACCCGGTTTTCGTATGGGATTTATTATACTTTCTTTTTGTCCTTACAAAAAAAATAAAGCATTTATTTTATTCAGCATGGTTTTGTTGCACATCTTTGGATAAAGACTGTTCCCATTTGAAAGTATAAGCATACTTATGGTTTCAGACTGAATGATTTAGAATTTGGTCCTACTTGCTTAGTCCTTCATTGTATAATCAGTCGAATTGTTCTTGTCAGATTGAATAACAGTAGTTCATCTCCAGATGTCACTGTATAACCTTTAGGGGCTATAATCAGCATGACTTACTAGTTGGATCGCAAACAGGTATATTCATCAAAACTACAACTGTAGACTTCTACACACACTTTTGTTCTGTCTTGGAAATTGCCACTCATGGAGCTCTGAAATGTAACCCTTTTTCCATTTTCTGCTGGCCTATTTTATTTTATTGTTGTATTGCAGCACTTAATGTTGTTTTCCTATATCCCAATGCACTTCTTAAAATATCTTCATTTGTATTCTGCAGAAAAATGCAAGTACTACAGACAAAATCCAGCTATTCCCACAGGAATTTGAGCAATCAAGGAAAGCAGGAAAAGTCCACTGCTCCTGTGAGTGTTAAATTGGTTTTAAAAGTCACCCTTTCACAAATAAAGGCCTTACAAAGCTTTAAATCAAATGAGAAGCTCTTAAATTCATATAGTAATGGCATTAAATGCATTGCAAAAAATAAAACAAATTGAAAGTAAAAATAACTACACATCCTTGAAATTTAGTTTATGCATAAATCAAGAACAAATATCAGATGGGAATGAAAACTTGTTTTTTTGTGTGTTAAACTAACTTGATCTTTCTTAGTTTTTGTTCGAACAGATACCGATAAATCTTGCATTGGAAACAAGACATAAAACATTAGGCAAGAAAATGTTTGCATTGATATCGGAAGCTACAGTAAAGATATTCTGTCTAGTGGTTTGTAGCAGAAAAAAATGTAAGCCTTAAATGGATAGTTTGCTCACCCTTGACGCATTTCAAACCAGTTTTTTGTTCTGTTGAACACAATATTTTTGGAACAAAATGTCCCACCGCATATTAGTAGTGATGACTTCATGATGTTTTTCAGTGATAAAATAGAAGGCTTCAGACAGAAAATAGAAGATGTTAAACTTTCTGCACCACCTTAAACTTCAGATCCTTTAAACATTCAACTGAGTCAAAATAATTTACAGTGTTTCAAAATCATAGAACAGGAAGAGCTAGATAAAATTATAAATGGTTCTAAACCAGCTACATGTATGTTAGACCAGCCCTGTGCAGATGCTGTCCAAGGGGCATGTGCTGTAGAACAGAAAAACTGTATGGGGGGAGGGGGGGATATCTGAACTGAACTGACATTTTTAATTCACTATAATTTTCTATGTGAAGCTGCTTTGACACAATCCACATTGTAAAAGCGCTATACAAATAAAGATGAATTAGAAGATACTTTGACGAATGTTGGAAACCAGTAACCATTGACTTTTGTTTGTTTTTCCCTACTATGGATGTCATGGTTTAACACAGTTTCCAACATCCTTCAATATATCTTCTTTCATTGACATACTTATCAAGTCAACCAGTCAGGGGTGAATTTATGTATGACAGGTAAGTAAACTGTCCTTTTAACCTCTTCTGTTTTTTGTTTTGTTTTTAAACTTTGAAGTGAAGACATTTACATTTAGACCATAATGGTAACGAATTGTTTGACATTCAGTTTGTTTTATACATTTCGTCACCTTAGAATTATAAGGTTCTATCTGACATTTTTGTCAAGGTTGAGTTATCGACATATTCTTATTAAATGACAACTTATTTACATTATGGGTTGTTTTTTATAAGTTGTTTACATTTTAAGACTTTTTAATAAAAAAAAAGTCACACACACATTGTTTGCTATGAAATGCAAAAACTTTGAAGCTCAATATCTCAAAATCATTCAGAACGCAGATAGAACCTTATAATTCCAAGGTGACAATTTCCTTTATTTGGCCTTAAAGGTCATGTGAAGTTCTTTGAAATGTCCATTTTTATTAGATGTTTGACCTTATCCCGACCAAAACACAAAGAAAGGGTGGGACATAGTGTAGCTCCTCCCCTTAAAAAAAACAGCCAATAGTGCTTTGATTTATCACTGTTCTACAAGTGAGAGTGGTTGAGCTCAAGTGCATCATATGTGAAGTGTCTCAAAGGGGGCGGGGCATGTCAGATATGGAGCATGTCAAGCATGTCATTTGATTGGTTATGATTTGATGAGAAACTGAAGTATGAGGTGATGTGAAAATAACCCCTGATCCATTTAGGCGGAAGTGACAAACTACAAGCCTTACATGTTTGTATCAGTTTTATATCTTCTTAATGCTAATTTTTCTCACTGTTTGATGCACACTAGGTTATAGATATCATATAAACTAACAATACTGATACTAACATCTAAAAAAATTTATTTCATGGGACTTTTAAAGAGTTACTTTATAAAAAGATGTAAGGTTTTATATGCAAAAATGCATATTTTTTAAAGGTATATTATTTAAAACAAATGTACTTTTATAAAATATGCAGAACCTTTTGTTGTAAATATATTGTCATTGCTTTAGATATAAATATATGGCATCTTGGTTTCATATTTGCAATATGTTTATGGCACTTTTAATTACAAAAGCCTGGCTACTAAAAAGTTCCCTTGTCTCTCAGGCCATATAGTGACATTCCTGTGTAACACTAGTGCTCAATCATCCCTCTGCCTATTCTCCAATGTTGACAGATGTTGCAGATGGCAGATAATCCAGAATCTTGGGTCTGATGCAAGCTGGATTTATCCATGGCCATGATACCAACATCTGTCGTGACTTCACAGTAAGCTAGCTGAACACGAAAGACCGCGCAGTGTGTGAATACTCTTTCAACCATCAACGAAGAAAAGCGTTCCTAAACCAAACGTACAGGTAAGTTCATGTTAAAATAGATGCGTTTCTTGTATTTTTGGTTTATGCGTTTATATTAGAAGAAATTGTGTGTGGATATCAGTCATATTGTAGCCTACATTTGAATGCCATTGCAGTGTATTGAACGTAACTGCTGTTTTCGATTGCAAGTATTTTCTACAGTGGAAAATGATACAAAAATGTGACAAATGTGAAATGTGACTTTCTCAGTTTAAAATGAAAGGACACAACATGATGCAGAGAAAATGGACTAGCATTACTGAAGCCAGGGGAAAGCAAAGTCCATTTAATCTCACTAATACCCCAGATTCATATAGAATGCTTCATAACTGGATAGAGTTTGCACTTGAGTATTGCACTTATCATGGAAAATGCTTTATTCCTTTACTTTTGCATGTCTTTTTCATAAAGCAGATGATGTTTTCTTTTTTCCTAGTAGAAATATAAGACATTTTTTGCTCATAAAAACATTATATGGTTTATGCATTTGGATCCTGTTTGTGTGCCATGAGGGAGTTTGTCTGGAGCTGGAAGCTTGCAGATGGCCTTTTATATGAGCCACTGCTGTATATATTAAGCTGGTTTGCTCTTTGAATGTGTTAATACAATACCGAAAGCCAGCCTGCAGGGGCAGTGCCAAAGTGCTGGATATTTATTAAAAAATCATAAGAGGTGAGTTCATATTTCATTTTTTGTTCATATGTCGCATGCACCGGCTTTCCCCGGTGCTCAAATTATCAGTCACTGCAAGACTGTCAGATCATCTGCTTTATTTTGTGTGGAAAGAAGGAACATGGACAGGAAATCACAATCACTAAAGCTATGCTCTGCGTAGAATATTCAATAAATGCATTTGCAAAATTCTAATTGCTCAAATATGGAAGGCTATATTACTGTAGGACTGAAATACAAGACTACTAATTACTGAATACTGCACATTATGCCATTTTATGAATACTACGTGGTACAAAGCAAAGCATGTTGAAATTAAGTGTTGACCCACCATATTATGACTCAAAAGTTATTCAATTGTGCTATTGCAATGTTGCATTGGATTGTGATTTACACAATATACACACATCATAAATTTGCCAAGTATGATACAATCCTGGATTAACATTTATGTTGTTCCTGGAACATAATTTTTATTGGAAAATGTAATCCATACCTATTCCCTACCTCTAAACCCAATCATAATTGTAAATTATTCCCAAAATCAAAGAGGAAATAATAGTTGTATAGCAATCATAGAAGTGCATAGACCTAATTTAACATAAACAGTAAACATATCTCATAATTCTGATTGGCTGATTGGAATGCTATTCCTATTATCTAATGCAGAAACATGCCCTTATAAGTGAAACAGGTTGGTGACATGAACAGTTAAATATTCCCCTACTCATAACCACTTGTACACAGCACCTTATAACCTGTATATTTACAGCATATCTGTACATACAACTCAACATCCAGATCTTTTTGACTAACTGCATCTCTGTTTAATGTTTATTGCCTTTTCTTTCTTGTATTTAATTTTGTGTTGTCACTCGTCACTTTATGTACACTGGAAGCTTCTGTTGCCAAAACAAATTCCTTGTGTGTGTGAAGCACACTTGGCAATAAAACTGATTCTGATATACAATACACTCTCAGAAATAAAGATACAAGAGCTGTCACTGAGGCTGTACCTTTTTTAAAAAGGTATTCATCTATACCAAAAATTGTATCTTAAAGTTACAAAGTGTAAATATTACCACCTAAAGTGTACATTTAAGTAAATAAAGTGTTTTTTTAATGGTGCAGTAGGTGCACCTTTATTTCAGAGTCTACGTTCTATTGTTTACCGATAATTTTTACAAATTATAGCTGATCTAAGTAGTTTACAGAGAAAATGTATGCATGCTGCTTTGTAGTAGTATAGTAGGATATGCCAATCATATTGTACTTATTCACATGACTGGGCGCATCCATTGGAACCATATTAGGTAGACTTCTGGTCTCATTCACTTTCATTGATTTCTAGTTGTAAAAAACTGCTTGTTATGCTAAATGATGTTGCAAACTGGTATTTCCTTATTATATTATTTATATCATTTATGTATAGTAATAAACACACTTGTTTTTAGGGCAAATAGATTCACCATTTGTTATTTGTTATTCTGCCAATTCCTTCTTAGGTTAATTATCCAGAAATCCCTACTTTCACATTGCAGAACACGGTGAATATATTTCTTTTAATATTTTTTAAACAGTTAAACATGCGACATGGTGGCTCAGTGGTTAGCACTGTCACCTCAGCAAGAGGATTGCTGGTTCGAGTCCCAGCAGGATCAGTTGGCATATCTGTGTAGACTTTGCATGTTCTCCACGTGTTTATGTGGGTTTCCTCTGGGTGCTCTGGTTTCCCCACCAGTCCAAAGACATGCGCTATAGGTTAACTGAATAAACTTAATTGGCCATAGTGTATGTGTGTGAATGAGAGTGTATAGGTGTTTCCCAGTGATGGGTTGCAGCTAAAAGGGCATCCGCTGCGTAAAACATATGCTGGATAAGTTAGCGGTTAATTCCGCTGTGGCGACTTCTGATTAATAAAGGGACTAAGCCGAAAAGAAAATGAATGGATGAAATTGGCTGTAATGTGAATGAGTGTGTATGGATGTTTCCCAGTACTGGGTTGCAGCTGGAAGGGCATCTGCTGTGTAAAACATATGCTGGATAAATTGGCGGTTCATTCCTTTGTGGTGACCCCTGATGAATAAAGGCACTAAGTCAAAGGAAAATGAACGAATGAATAAAACAGTAAAACATTTGATGTTTTCACCTAAGCTAAGATGGAGAGAGTATCATAGGCACAGCTTTTCAGACACCATCATAAAATATGAAAATGATTGTCGTTGTAATGATCTTAAAACTGGACTTCTACTGTTGTGAGCATTTTATAGTGTAATTTTTTTATTAAACACTTATGATTAAAAACATATTTTTTTACACAGCATTGACAAAGCATTTTATGAGCTATATCCAGCCATGATAATGAACTCTTAGAGACTAAAACAGTACTGATCTATTTATATCAGGTTTTAAAATCCTGTTATTTTAATGCCAGTGTTACTAGCAATGGACAATGACGTCCTGTTTTAATTGTTTTAATAGCTGCATGTTTTTGAAAATGATATGTTTACCATTAAATGTTAAGTACACTTTAATGCTTGTTGTTTTGCATGAATCAGCTTGTGAACAATAGTGTGTCACTGAAAAGTATGTTAAGAAAACTCTATGCTCTCAGGACAGTGACTCATCAGCTGAACAACAGGTTTTCACTCTGCATTTATATGCATGTGCTAAGAGGACAGGTCTTTGGTGGGCATATTGAGCCCCCGGGAGCCTGCACGGAAACATTTTCTGCAGTTTTAATAGCTGACATTCACATATAACTCTCGGGATGTGAAGGCTCATCAGATATGTGCTATTTCTCCCTGAGCTTTGTGGATGGTCAGAGCCAATAAGAGTGACGTGTCCTCTCCTTAAGGGCCAAAATGTGTGTTTGACTGCCTGGGTTTTAAAGGTGTGAGTCACATACAAATGAGAAGATGTTGCACACGTCTTTCATATGTCGGGTTAACGGAGGAGGCTGCAGTTGAAGACCTATAAGAGAAGAGTTTATTCACTGGGGCAGCTGCTGAAAACAGCAAGAATGACAAGCTTACAGCTGAACAACACAGAGACTAGAGTGACGAGCATGTGTTGTGACGGCTATTTATAGGAAACTGCAGAATTCTCCCCATCTACACTGTAAAAAATAATACCCCAATCTACTCAATAAATTTGAGGTAACAGATTACAAGCAATATTGTTAATTAAATTCAACATATATGGATTGAGTAACAATAATTAAAATAGCTTATTTAACATTAGTCATTTAAATTGAGTAACCACAAACAGTACTGAAAGAAATTAGTCAATTTTAAACAGAAATATAAATTTAATTGAACAGAAAAACTAACACAATGTTAATGAAAACTACTCAATGTTTTATTTAGATTTAACATAAAATGTGTGGAGCCTGTTCATCAGTTCTAGAAAATAATACCCAATACTACACAATAAAATTGAGGAAACAGATTACAAGCAATATTATTAATTAAATTCATCAAGTATTCAATTTAGCTCAAACTAGCTCACAAGCTCTGGGAATGTAGTCAAGAGCCGTGTTTTACTCTTGCACCTTAAGTGCGAGCCAGGGCTAGTCGCGTTTCCACAGCCACTTCTGGGGGCTTATCGGATAACTTGGGCCAAAACAGTCCAGCTGGGGCTTTGGGCAAAGTGAAAGCAAAGTTTGCCTGAGTCTGGTAAAGATAAGGTCTATAAGAACGTTAACACCTTTGATGATAATGATGATGATGCCAGTGTCTTTAGGTGGTCACTTGTAGAAGGCCCCCGTTTTTGTCAACATTACTGCCATCACAGACCGTTCAGTTCCTGTCGGTTCTTCATTGTCCAACACCACTGAACAACAGTAAGAAAAAAATGCATAAAAGGAAAATATGTTAACAATCTGATATTATGTTATGATATACAGTCAGAAACTGTAAACATGATAAATGCCAGAAACTCTACCTTTAGTCTCTTCTTTCTTGAATTCAGCGCTCACCTTAAAAAACGGAATGACAGAAATTTTTTTTACATGTTGATTACATGTTGATGAGTATAAGCTTTTGAACACGTGCGATAAAATGATCCCCGATCCCCCAGCAAACAGTTCAATCCAAAGACAGTTCAATCTGATTCAATCTCACACTGAACAACAGAACCAATACAATAATCAAATATTGCTCTAAATGTACCATGAAATAACGTTTTTAAGGTTGTTCATGCGAGAATATAGTTTAAAACTCAAATCTGCTGTTTATTTATTAAGATATTTTATATAATGTGTATTTTAAAATGTCCTTGACTTTGACTTTGCGGAGATGTCCACCTCCAGGTCATGACGGGCGCTCCTCACTCATGTATACGGCGAGGGCAGCGTTTCCTCGGCAAAACATATTGACATTTAATTTGAAAATGCTCATTTTAATCATGTTGGATTTAATGAATATTTCTCCTTTTGAAATTATTCAAAAATAATAGTAAAATTCTTATAATGTAATTGATTAAAGAGCCCATATTATGGGTTTTTGAAAATGACCTTCCATGTAGTGTGTAACACAGCTCTTAGTGAAGTGAAATATCCAGCTAAAGCTTAAACCTGAAAGTGGACAGTTTTTAAAACTATTGATTTATCTATAAAAGAGTCGACTCATAGTGGTTTAAATGAATCGTCTTGATAACGAATCTTCAGCCGTTTCGGCGTGACGTCGTTACGAAACATAATGGTTGCGCGTGCAGACCTGGCACAATTCAAACCTGCGGCCCCGCCCACTAACACAGCAGCAAGATGCTCATGAAGACGCTGTGTTTACCTGGATATTATTGGAAGTGTGAGGGAAAGGAGTCGTTTAGAAATCTGCACGCTTACAATGGGCGATCTATCACTACACAGCTCATGCATTAGTATCTGCCTCCATCTTGTAATGGACAGACAAGACACCAGGGGTGCAGGCAAAATAAGGACAAAATTTTAGGTACACCGGTAGGCTGCTGAACGCTGGGCTTCGGGCTGGTGAGCAGCACTGAAAAGGCTTGCGAATGGAGAGCGGGAGCCCGCAGAGATAGCTTGTCAGAGGACAGAGGATGCTACAACCTCCCGGCTGGGGATGTGATCGTTTAGAAAAGCAGAGTACAGGTAAGCACTTAGAACATAAAGCAGTTCACGGACGATGTGCCACAGCAATGATTGCAAATAGAAATGATTTACATGTTCTGTTACTAGTAACCGCGTGTACTGTATCAGGTTAACTCTTTATATTCTCATATCGCGTCTAATGCAACGTTGTAAACGCGACGCGTGCTGCTTTGTTTACAGATTTAAATGCTTGCGTGAGCTCGTTCCACTGCCATTTGTCGTTGCTATGGCCATTGTTAGCTGATCCTGCACACGTGCAGCGGTCAAGGTTCAGAATAGTTCAGCTTTTGCTGCTGTGTGGATTAAAACTGAATGTGTGTCATATAATGCTAGTGTTTAACTGCACTGCTTTCGGCGCTGAGATGTCTGAATAACACTGTTGAGAACTGGGTACTGTTTACTGTGGTGTTAGTAAGTTTACTTTGAAGCGTGTTTCGAGTGTCCGCTGCGATCGGATCCTATACCAATGATGGCGACCCGCGGCCCCGGGCTTGATAAACCATGCTGGCCATTTTACTGTCTCGCGCTGAACGCTGTCGACCAATGGCAACAGGCTGTCATCTGTCCAATCAGCGCAGATTAGCTTCGCTCTAAGCAGGGGTTTGGGAACAAATGAATCGCTGAACAATTCATATGGGAGTCGCTGGGATAATTAGGTGAAAATAAATGCATATTTTAAGACCATGAATGTGTTTTTTGACCTTGCATACATATCAGTATGTTGTTAGAGACCCATAAAACCGAAATATGACCCTTTTCAATGTGTAATAGGGGCTCTTTAAATATTGTTACAGACATTTTCTGTCTGTCTGTCTGTCTGTCTAACTGTCTGTCTGTTTGTCTGTCTGTCTGGCTGGCTGGCTGGCTGGCTGGCGGTCTGTCTGTCTGTCCATCTGTCTGTCTGGCTGGCTGGCTGGCTATCGATCTGTCTGTCTATCTGTCTGTCTGACTGTCTGTCTGTCTGTCTGTCTGTCTGTCTGTCTCACAGACCTGTATATGTGTCTGTCTGTGCTGTCTGTCTGACCAACCTGTAAACAAAACTGTTAATCCTTTTATTTATGCTTTGTCTCTGTAATTTTTTGTTTTTTTTTAACAAAAAAATTGCCTGCTGGGTTCATTCTTTCATGTGTCTGCTAGTTGTTTCTCTTTTGTTGTTGGTGGTTTGTTACTCTAAGTTTGTTACTTTGATTTGCCTGGCAAAAATGTGTAAATGACAAACACCCAAAAGAATATGCTGTATAAATTCTCCACAGCAGAATGTACCACCAATTTTTCCAGCATATGTTTTATGCAGCGAATGCTATATACTATACTGCTATATGCTATATACTATAATGCTATACTGTATATATTTTTATTTCATTAAAATAATATATAAAAAACAACATCATCTAAAAAATATATATTTTATATATATAAATGTTTTCTTAAAGTGGTGTATTCATAACATTGAATGGATGAACTATGTTTTAATGCACTTTTTAAAAAATGCAACAAAACACTAGCATCATGTGAAACATGGCTACAACCTTGCAAACCTTGCGTTTGTTGTCATTCACTTGATATAAGATCTATGCTTCAATTTCCACATCATTTGACTGAAGCAGTGAATTGCTTGTATTTTTTTGCCAGAGTAAAGATGGGAGCGAAGGGAAGCAAGGTGGTCCTGAGGGAGACGTCTGTGGATGGAGTCCAGTCTCAGGTAATGTCAATGCAGTCTTCAGCTTCAACACAAACATGGTAGAGATCTGCAGAAAAACTGTGCATGGCTGAACACAATAAAAAATCATTTTTAAAAAGAAGTAAACCACAAAGACTAAACAATTAGATTATAGCTTCTCTTGTTGAGTCACAAGCAATGTACTAATCCGCTGATGCATCATTGTTTAGTTCGAGACCATCTGTGGTTTTCCATGTCTGTGTGAGGCTTCACTGTTATCCCATTAGCAATCATTTTTTATTCACTCACGGCTTGATTCTGTACAGGTTACACAAGTGGGATCAAATTGCATAGGCTCTCTTTTTTCTCAGAATTCATTATTACATGACCATGAATTAGTTTGTGTGTGTGTGTGTGTGTGTGTGTGTGT
>CAIGQZ010032461.1:10997593-11017919 GCA_903798205.1 Danio tinwini | reverse complement strand
ATATAATATAATATAATATAATATAATATAATATAATATAATATAATTAGGTATGATGCCCTAATTTTTCTTGCATTGTAGAGGATGTCAGTCTGATATTCACACTCCAGTAATCTCGCAGTTGGGTGTTTATAAATGATGGTGGTTTCTTTCATCCCGCTGTCAAACCCTGCTGCTCCTGTTAATCCCAGTGTTGCGCTTTACCTTCAGTTCATTTGCTCCAATCAGACTGCTGTTATAGAGTCACATGTCAGGCGCCTTGTATGAGTGGAGTGCAGTAGATTTAGCACCTACTAATGGCCTCATAAGCTTTGTGTTGGAGAATTGCTGCCAAATGATGGCTCTGAGTGACTAAAAATAGACAATTTGAGGGCCAAATGTTGCACATTAAAGTTGATATATCTTAAAGGCTGATTTTGTTCCATGTGTAATTGCTATAATCGGGTCCCTGGTGCATTTACCAACTCAGAAAGTGTGACAACCCAGTAAATTTTTCATCATGTGTAAAAAGAGCTGTTTACATTTCACTCTAGTGACAGGAAGGGGATAAAATTACATTAATACTGCTCTTTAATCTGAACATTTCCACCCACAACAACGCTATTTTGAGCAAAATATGTTCTGTGCCTCAAAACTCTTCTGTCACTGGTTGCACAGAGGATTACAAAACTGTATTTAGCATAGATCTCTCTTTCTTTCCATGAGTGAGCTGCAGCCATTTTTGTTTACTTGCTGTAGCAGCTTGAGATTTACAATGTCGAGCCAGAAAGCAATTACAGCATTACAAATGTTTTTTTGTTGGACTGCTGACATCAAAGTGGCAAGCATGTTTCTACATTTTCTTTCTAAATGTGTTTGTTGACATGCTGTGTGGCTAAAACAGTTAAAGTCTGAATTGTCTCAGTGTATTCAGAGACCAGATCTATGCTGATATTTTATGCTCTGTGCAGTTTGCATGTTCTCCACCTTGTTCACGTGGGTTTCCTCCAGGTGCTCCAGTTTCCCCCACAGTCCAAAGACATGTGGTACAGGTGAATTGAATGAACTAAATTGGCCATAGTGTATGAGTGTGTGTGTGTGTGTGTGTGTGTGTGTGTGTGTGTGTGCGTGCGTGTGTGTGTGTGTGTGTGTGTGTGTGTGAGAGAGTGTATGGGTGTTTCCCAGTACTGGGTTTTGGCTGGAAGGGCATCTGCTGCGTAAAACATATGCTGGAATATTTGATTGGAATATAATATGGAGGCAATCCTGACATGCAGTGAAGGTGCGGTGGTGTTTGAAGGTGTGAAATGTGGACGCTCTTGATTCTGGAGGTTATTACTAAAATAATAACACGAATACTGAACGGTTAAGGCATTTTTGAATGACCAAAGCAACATTTCAGATGTTTTACAGTGTGCTCAGCCCGCTAGTTTATCCATTCACACACATTTTTATCATCACATGATCTCTTATAACAAAGTCACATGACTTTAATGCGCATAATGGAATTTGTTCAGTAAAAGTGTTTCTATCGTAGTTTATGAGCATCTTTTCTTATTGAATAAAAGGTTTATCCTACTTGGTTATGCGCATATGTTTTTATGCTCATTTTGAAAATTAAAATAAAATAGGTGTATGGAAACGTAGCTATTATCTCTGATTTACTCATGGGATGTTTTTTCCTCTCACAACACAATTTTTTAGCTTAAGCTTAATTGTTTGAACTTTTGGTAGACGTGATTGAGGTGAATTTTTCACATTAAGGGCAAACGTGTCACACATTTTTGTCATTTGCACCATGTGGCCTCTATATTTGTCCGTTACATTGACTTTGTATGTAATTACTAGGCCCACATGGAATCTGTGCATGCAGAAATTTGCAGATTTTCGCAGATTTTTAGTCTTAGAATTAATTCATTTTTTTATTTTGTGTGTAAACTTACATTTTTTTCCGTTTTAAATGTATTTCAGTAATATTATTGACTAATATGAAAATGTTCATTTGATTTATTTACAATAAAGTTTGTATAGTATTTTCTGTCTTGTAGATATTTTATACGAGAGACTTGCTTTAATTGCCAATTAGGTGCATGGATGTAATTGGATTTGCATTGTAAACATTAAATAAAAGTAAAAAAAAAAAAGTTATATATTAGGTTTTTAGTAATGATACTCCCAAAATGTCAGTCCAGAAGTTGTAACATATCCCTCTGCATCATTTTCTGATTCTAGGAACTTAATTTTTAAATTTACTATCTATCTATCTATGCAGTGTCAGAAGAGAGTAAAGGCTCCCACCCTCTTCAAAAAAGCATCAGCTCATTTGCATTTAAAGGGACATGCACTAAAATATCACATTTTTGCTTTGACAGGCTGTAAATCAGGATGTGTTAGGTATTTTGAGCTGAAACTTTATATGTCCTTTCTTTGAACACCAGAGATGTATTGTGTGTTGTCTGAAAATGAGCATACCACAAAATCTCCTCTTTAAAGGAACACTCCATTTTTTCAGGAAATTTTATATTTTAAGTTATTTTACAGGTCACAAGTTAAGTTTAACCAAAAAACTTTTTTGATAATAGTTAAATCTTGACACTTGTGTATTTACTGTGGACTGTGGAAAGTGTAGAAAATTGATTGTGTTTACTGTATTTTGTGTAGAAATTTTAAAGTTTTTTATGTTTTTCATTCATTCATTTGTTTGTTTTTTCGGCTAAGTCCCTTTATTATTCAGGGGTTGCCACATCGGAATGAAACGCCAACTTATCCAGCATGATTTTATACAGCAGATGCCCTTCCAGCCACAACCTTCATTCACGCGCAAACAGTACAGTCTTTGGACCTGTGGGGTAACAACGACACCCAAAAGAAACCCACGTGAAAACGGGGGGAACATGCAAACTCCACACAAAAATGGCAACAAACCCAGCCGAGGCTCGAACCAGTGACCTTCTTGCTGTGAGGTGACAGCGATTCCCACTGGGCCACCCTTATGTTTTTTTAATTAAAGCTAGTTTGTCGATATGTCTATGAACTATACTGTCATTCATAATAATTAAAGAACTACTAATAGTCTAATCTGATTCAATGATTGATACTAAGCTAAGCTAAAAGACCTGAAGGTTGACTGACTAAAAATGGTAAATTTCTTTCCATAAAAACAAAAACAAAACTGAGTGTTCCTTTAAAAAGAGTGCCTTTGAGTGCATCAGAGTGCCTCTGATGTTACGTCTGATGTTTATGTCATAGACTTGCACTTGCAAGATGAACTCCGACATGTCCTGTCATCTGTACACTTTAAGACACAACTAAAAAAATCAAGTTAGATTCTTTCTATGTGGAAAGCCTGGAGCAGGGAATGCCACACAAGTGCTGAAAGCGGGAAACAGCAGCCAAGTGAATTGATTTGCAGGGATTAAGATAAAGAACCGCCCTGGTCTGATGGGGTTTAGAGGGGTAAATCTTGGGATTATGATGTCAGGTCAGGCGCAGGGCTGTGGTGAGAGAGGAAATTGAATTGTCAAAGGGAGTCTGGAGGCCAGGATTATGCCACAGTCAGTGTGACCATGGCAGGAGTCAGCTCTGTGTTTACCCGCTGGCACCTTGGCTGTAATTACAGTTTAATGGGGTTTCCCGCTTTAGAAAAAGAGGAGTTCCGTATGGAGTTGACACACTTTTGGATTGCCGCAGCTAGTTGAAATAGATTTGTATAAAGGTTCAAATGAAGATTTATGCACGGTGAGTTCATTTGTTATTTACTGCTATTTTGCAGGTTTTCCATCATCATTTCTTCTGCTTGAATACCTTTGTCAGTTCAATCTTGATTGCTTGAATTTTTTTTTTGCTTGCACTCATTTATATTAATATTTTGAATGACTAACACATTGAAAAATGGATTTAGAGCCAGAGACATGCAGAATGTTTAATTTGCTAATTTATATGTATTTTTTGAGTGTGGAAATTTAATTGATTGCCTACTGAAAAAAATCATATTTGTACACTCATATACAGCTTAGGAAAATTTTGAGATCAGATAAAAATGTTCACAGTCAGTTTCTCTGGATTTATTAAGTAAAGGTTTGAGTAAAAGTTTAATATTTGATTTATTCTGTAAATATTGGATCATAAAATCTCAAATATTGAGTTGCCATGTTGATTTTTTAAGGATATTTTTGTTCATAAATGACAAGAAATTTCCTTTGCTGAGATGAGAGTTAATCCTCAAAACATTAATGTCATACTTAAAATATAACTCCAGTTAAAACATTTGTATTATGTTTTCTACAAATGAATATAGTCATTCCTGAAAGCATGGCACCTTTTTGTTATTTATCAATTATCATTTTATGCTGGAATTGTTTAATTTTTAAATCAGAATAACACTTATTACATTCGTATTCTACAAGGAAACCTGAAGAAATATCATAGTTTCTACAAAATATCCTGTTAATAAGAAATGTTTGCATTTTAATGTTGTGTATTATGTCATGTGATGATAAAGATTAATAGAAATGTAAAGAAAAATGTAGCATTGACATTACAAAAACAATTGTAAAATATTTCTAAATAAAACAGCATAAATGTCACATTAAAATAATATTTTAGTAATTAAATACACTTTTAAATCCAATAAAGGCAGCCATGACAAGCCTAAAGGGCAAAAACCTTCAGTTGGTAGTTTATACATTATATAGTAAAGTATGATTTCCTTCTGATTTTTATTTTTTTAATTTGTTGTTGTTGTTTTTATAAAGCCTGCGCCAGCACTTGCCTTAGACGGGTTAACCAAGACCAGCAAGATGAAGGTGAAATGGACCCAACTGGGCCTGGTGTTTTTCTTGCTACTGTCCATCATCATGACCGCTTGCTTCATTTGGCAGTACCAGCTTCCTAAGTTAGTGCAAGGTGAGTGAGTTTTCAGATTACTATGCAGCTCAGACTGCAAGACTCCTTGCTGTGAAAGCTTTAAGTCACACATTTAAACATTTAAATAAGATATATGATATGATGTACCTGTAGAAACCACTCTTACACAGATTCCTCTACAATATAGCAATGGCAAAAATATGTCTGGATTGGTGCCATAGGTGCAAGTCTGGGAGGTTACATGAGGTGTGATTAGTAGATCCTTTTATCCACTGTTTCTCTGAGTGAGGATTGACTTAAAATGCTATAGATGGAGGAGTTTTTTCAGGTGAAGCTGCAGTGGAGGTACATATGTATAGTTTTGAGCTTCTTTATCTATTAAACAGGCCATTACATCATGATACAAATTCATTATACAACAGATTGCTTAACCAGATGTTATATGCACTGGCTTGAGTAAAAGAGGATTATTTTTGTTAACTATTGAGTTATTAAATACATCGGCACCAATTGCTTAGTGGTTATGTGCACGGTGACATAAGATAAATTCCCAGCCTGCAGTCTTGTCTCCACTCCACTGTCCTATCAAATAAAAGTGAAAAACCCTTCAAAATGATTAATATAAATGTATTAATCATTTATTAATCATTTTAAGGTTTTTTTTTAACCTTTTTTTGATATGACAGTGGAGTGGAGACAAGAATGCAGGCTGGGAATTGATCTTATGTCACCGTGAGCACCTCAGTACTGTGTCAATTGCATACATTTTTGCTAACTGAAAAAAACGTATTAGGTGAAACCTTGTTATTTAAAATTCAATTTGTGTTCTTAAACAGATGAGCTAAAACTAAAACTTAAAAAAGTTATACTTAAAATTAATATATGATTATTTAAACTAATTACTTAAAGACAAAAGCACATAATATTAGTTCCAATATTTTAAAGAACAAATATAAAAAATTAACTTGATTCAAATCATTGATTAAAAAAAGTATAATAGTAGACAAATAACAGTAATGTGATGATAGAGGCATTGTTTTCAACATAAACATGGCTACGTTCAGTCAAGGAATGATGTTATAATATTTGTTTAATTAGCCAATTACATGCCGCTATTTAATTTAATCATTGCTGCATTGAAAAGTACAGTATCATGAATAGATATTTTGAGATTCATTTTGAGATTTTTTGCTTCAAATATTTTATTTATTTATTTATTTTTGTTTTAAACATTTGATTTAACACATCATCAACTATCAACTATCATTCATGAACTAAATATTAATAAGTGAGTGTTATAATTTCAGAAATATACAGTTAATCATAATTTTGGTTCATTAAAAAGTAACTAATATCAACTTATAACCTATACTGTATATTTCCAACATGTCTTGTATTATAGATTCCCAATTTAGTTTTATAATAGCTCATATTCAAAATCTACAATAAGCCTATTTTCATTAATTATTCCATTGTGCCTCATCCTCCACAACCTCACACTCAGAACTGGCCTGCAAAATGGATAATTGCGGCAAGCTATTTGCATTAAGCATTAATTTAGTGGTCATAACCTTCTTGGAATAATTCCTTTAGTGATTTAGTGCTAAAACTAATTCTGATTGCATCCATAAGAAGATGGCTTCCTTTACATTTACAACATTTCGTCAACCTGCATGACTTTTTTTGTTTCAAATGCTCATCAGGTTATTTACATCATGCACGATTTAAAACATTTTAGCACATTGGTGAAATGTATCAATAAAAAGCATCCTGCACTATTAATGTTCATTCAGTTATGGAAATTAAAGTGGTGCTTATATTATATGCAGTCAAAATTAATCTGCCGAGGATTTAAAGTGCCATTATTGTGCTGTTTTCGAATAGTAACATTCATGTGTAACAAATCTGTTTGTCCCTAGGAAAAGTGTGCAAACTTTCAATAATTTCAGTCAACCTGCACAAAGCTACATACTAGGTTTGTAGCAAGTTTATATTATAAATTGACTATAGTGAATCTCATCCCTGCATGTTCTCCCTGCGTTCACGTAGGTTTCCTCTGGTTGCTCCGGTTTCCCTCACAATCCAAAGACATGCGGTACAATTGAATTGGGTAGGCTAAATTGTCCGTAGTGTATGTGTATGAATGAGTGTGTATGGGTGTTTCCCAGAGATGGGTTGCAGCTGGAAGCGCATCCGCTGCATAAAAACATATGCTGGATAAGTTGGTAGTACATTCTGCTGTGGCGACCCAGATTAATAAAGGGATTAAGCTGAAAAGAAAATGAATGAATGAATGAATGAACGAAGGAATAAATGAATGAATCTCATCCCTAATGCCATTTGTATTGAACTGAACTGAATCAACATGAACTGACTAGAACAACATTATGGCCTGTTTTTACTCTTTGGCACAAATTGTATTGAAGCACAATAGAAATAACAATGACATGACTTAGTGTGCTGTAAGCAGTATATAACCTGACCGATCAGAACAGAGAAGGATCTCAGAAAGGCAGGATTTTGAGTGTGAAACAATCATTTCAAATCCTGTAAAATAAGAGCTGATGCTAGAGTATATAAAATGTGTTTTAAGACCTATATGGATGCTAACCTTTTAATATATGTGCAATGAAACTGTGCCCATTCTTTAGATGATAATGCAGATGAAAGATCCAAAGCTGTGAGAATGTGCCCTCGCTTCCCGGAGCCAACACCTCTGGAACATCCCATCCCCACTTTAAAGGGAGCACTTGAAAAGGTAAAAACAAATCTAATAATAATAAATCTAAATATGTATGTTGGTCCTGTTTGTATAATTATTTCCCTGTGGGATTACAATTTTTTTTTTACTCAAATTTAATTGTCATTCGTTTAAATAGTTTCTTTGGACTTTAAAGACATTCACTGGAGTGTACCAGCTTTTCACAAAAAGTGTTTCACAAATTGTACCTGTGGCTATTATAAGCATGAAATACCTTAATTACTCGTAAGAGTGATGGTAAAAAATAATATTTATTGCACCTGGAAGCACTTGACAGAGTGGCACCTTAAAAGTCTGTTGAAAAAAATCTAATTAAAATGTGAGCTGTGGAAATCAATGGTTGTACTACAGAGAGAGAGAGAAAGAGAGAGAGAGAGAGAGAGGGGGAGAGGGAGAGAGAGGGAGAGGGAGAGGGAGAGGGAGAGGGAGAGGGGGAGGGGGAGAGGGAGAGGGAGAGAGAGAGAGAGAGAAATCCATACAATAATCCTGGAGAGTTTCATACAATATTTAGACCGTAATATGGATGGAATGTTGATCCTGGAAGCCATTTATTTCCACTCTTTAGGTGTGTTTGATCAGGGTTGGAGCTAAACTCTGCAGGGACACCAGTCCACTAGGGTCAACATTACCCACCTCGATTGAGATCAACATAATGTTATTTAGCAAGTTTATTAATAGAAAAATAACCTTGAATAAATATATAATGCTTTCAGTATTTAGTAGTTGAGGTTTGGCAGTGGCATCACCAAACGGAATCATAAAAATGTGCACTTATCTGCTATTGGTCAGTGCCACAGAAAGTCCTACCCTTTACCTGTACCATAGATTAAGCCAATTCTGCTGTAAAAACAATGGCTGCGAACGAAATCGCTTACAATATACAACTAAGTAGGTACTGCATTTGAATTAGATTTTACCCTGACCATAAGAAAAGTACATTCTATATAGTATGAATGTTAGTAGTATGAATGGAACTTGGACGTACTACATCTGCCATTTTGTCATGATCATGTGACCTACCCACGTCAGTTGCATCACTTCACTCCTATTCATTAATTATACTGTGGTGCATCATGGGATAGCCTAGCATCCATTGTATTAACACTTCAGAATCTCACCGGAAGTAGTAGGTCATCCGGGTACATCTTACATACTGTTTTTCGAATTCTATTAATTTAGGCATACTACTCGGCTCGCATACTGTTTTTAGTGTACTATATAGTATGGAAGTATGAGATTTCAGACGCAGCCAATGGCTGTATACAAAATTGCCACCTGTACCCTTAAATTTGATAGAACAACCATTTGTAGGGGTGTCCAGAACCACAGTGCACATAAAGTGCACACAATCAATCCCACAATGCACCGCAATAACAAGTGTACAACATATGTACACTGAAAATCTAGAAAATATTCATAATCCACTGTGATTCTGCATGTGACCAAAATATGCTATCCACAGCAGAATTCTATTGGTGTAACTTTCTACATAAATGATTTAATTAAAGTTAAATTAGGTTTATATATGTGACAGAAAATACTTTGCTTCATTGCTAATAGACAGCTTGCTTAGTGCTAAATAACTCACAACATCTTATCAGGAAGTTTAAAAATGTCATTCGTATGAGGGATTTATCAACCAGCAAAACACAAAAAAAAACACCTTTCACTCACTCGTTTTTGTTCACTCCTTTAAGTGGACTATATTAGTGGATTAATGATTTCAGATCATTACAATAATCCTGGAGAACACTTTCTCAGGTGGCAGTATTGTTTCAAATAAATAACGTTCTTCTGAACTTTAAATTCATGAAAGGATCTGGAAATAATATTGTATTACATTTTCTACACAAATATGAAGCAGCACAGCTATCTTTAAAATACAAATCAAAATCAAATCACTTTTATTGTCACATCATCAGCAGCACGTGTGCTATGATGAGTGAAAAGCTTAGGTGCTGGCTCCAGACAGTGCAAAATACAGATAGTGTAAATACAACGACAGTGCAAAATACAGACAGTGCAAATACAACGACAGTGCAAAATGCAACAACATACTCACAAAAAAACAAGAGTGTAAATTTGGCAATGTTGACAGTGCCAAATTTTACATTTTGGCTCTGTCATTTGGCATTTTTACATTTTGACAGTGCCAAAGTACATTTTACTTCATTACCAAACCAGCATGATTTTCTTACGTGAGACTAAAAAATTCAGATTTAGAGAAATAAACCACAAAACCAGTCATAAGTGTCATTTTTTTTTAAATCACATGAAAGCTGAATACATGAGTTTTTCATTGGTGTATGGTTTGTTAGTATACAATATTTGGCCAATTCAATTCAATTTCAATTCATCTTTATTTCTATAGTGCTTTTACAATGTAGATTGTGTCAAAGCACCTTTACATAAAAGATGATAGTAAATTTAAACTGTGTCTGTCCAGTTTTCAGAGTTGATATTAAGACACAACTATGTAAAAATCTGGAATCTGAGGGTTCCAAAATATCTAAATACTCTAAATCGCAATTAAAGTTATACAATTAAGCATAATACGAATAATAAATTATGCTTTTATATTTGTTTTGGAAGGAAATTTACTAAATGTGTTCATGGAATATGATCTTTACCTAATATTGTAATGCTTTCTGGCATAATATAAAAGTCAATAATTTTGATTCCTACCATATATTTTGGGAATTGCCAAAAATATACCTTTAACAACATTACAGTTTTTATTTTGCCTTCACTTTCATTAAATGGTGAAGTTTGTTTTCTCACCACTGTCGCCACTGGCTTGCTTGGTTTGTGACTTGTGGAGCTCCTCAACGATGCATTTAATCTTTGGCGTTTGGACTTTCAGCAGTGAAAATTAAACCACACTGAACTGAACTGAACTAAACTCAACTGTGAAAACTGGACTGACACAGTTTTAATCTACTAGAACTTCTATGTTAAGCTGCTTTGACACAGTCTACTGTACATAGTAAAAACACTATAGAAATAAAGGTGAAATGAATTAAATAGAATTTTGTTTTTGAAAAATTAAGTACAGCCTTGGTGAACAAAGGATCTGTTAGGATCTCCTAATAAGGAACAAATCACGCAAATCACTTATGGATTTTAAATACATTTGAAGTACTTCATTGCTGTTATAATATAATTCTTTGTCTTTCATTTAGGTGGACGCCCTACTGCGCAATAACATCAACCTTGTCAGTCTGCCCTCATTGTCTGCTATTGTTACTTACAATGACACAGTGCTGTGGACAGGGAACTTTGGCAGGAGAAATGGCAGCGATCCTACTTCTGCACCACCAAATGAATACACCATTTACAGGTAAGCCAAATATATGACACCATATAATATAATACTTACACTGAGTGACAGGATAAACTCTCCTATGCAAAGTACACAGATTAGCCTCATGTGTCATGGTGAGTGTACATTATCATAATTGTCAATTAAGAGTCTGTGTGGCTTTTTCTTCTCGTTTCGAGGACCCTTGATTTGGACACAGATAGTTGCAATCATTCAAGCGTCATCACATAAGAGCTATTTTGCTCTTTCTCATTGAAGAAGTACACATCTCCACATTCAGAGGCCAATTATACGCCTAGCCTGATCTAATCAGCCCATATCTACTTCTAATTTGCTCACTTTGCATTATAGAGTGGATCTGTCATTTCAACCCCCACAGCTTAATATCGTTGCAATTCCAAATTGGACAATAGCAAGCTTTTTTCCTCTCAAACAATTGAAAGCATTAGACTCAATCATTGTTTTGTTTAATAAAAAAATCATAGATGACTTCCGGTTATGGCGGCCACCTGAGAAGACGTGCCTCACGCTGCTCTGTCCTAACTATTACAATTTTCTACTAAAAACATTCGTATACACAACAAAACTTGTTAGAATAAGGTTGGTGTGAACGCCACAATGTCGAAGTCTGCCAAGTTAAGTAAAGAAAATAGTAAATCGTCAAGACAACCGAAGCTAACAGAATACCGTGTCTGCGGTGAAACACAGAAGGGTAACGATGAAGCCGCGGCGGATGAGTCAAACGGAGAAGGCACAGTTGAAGGTGCGAAAGCGGACAACATACTGGCTGCTATAAACTCCCTAAAGACGGACTTTTCCTCAAGATTTGATGGAATCTTGGCGGCGATTGAAAGTATGAGAAAGGAGATGAGTGATTGTGGTGAACGAGTGTCACAGGCGGAATTGCGGATTTCAAACGTAGAGGATGGCGTTGCCCACTTGCAAACCAAAGTAAACAAACTGGAGTCAAAGAACAAAACTTTGGAGGATAAACTTGTGGACTTAGAAACCAGATCGCGTTTAAACAACTTGAGATTGGTGGGCCTCCCGGAAGGCGCCGAGGGACGAGACCCCTGTTCCTTTTTGGATAAGTGGATTTCAGAATTACTGGATGGTATCGTTTTGCAGTCCTCAGGTATTATCGAAAGGGCACACAGAATCGGACCAATGAGGGACCCAAAAGTGCCGCCGCGAACGCTGATAATGCGGTTCCTAAACTACAAGGATAAGCAGGCAGTCATCACAGCTGCACGGGCCAAACAAGACATTCGGTACCAGAACCAGCAAATAAGGTTTTTTGCTGACTTGGCAACTGGAATACACCAATGGCGGAAGGAGTTTGACCCAATACGTCAGGAACTGCGCGACTTGGGGATTCGACATGGAGTGATTAACCCAGCCAGGCTGCTGGTAACATACAAAGAACAAACTCGTACTTTTCAAATGGCAGACAAAGCACGAGAATTCATTAACAAAATTAAGGAGGACACTAGCACCAGTTAAAAAAGAGGTTGGAATATTTAAGAATGAAACTTTTGAAAGTGCACTGATATTTGAAATCTCTATCAGGTAAAATATCAATTAAAATAATATATTGTAGTTTCTGAAGCCTTTATCAGGTCATATTATTAAAAAAAAGAGTCAGACACAAAAGGAAACATATGTGAAACGGATAGACAGTCTACAGTCTACTGGTTGCAGACGAGTGTTAATTGTTAAAATATGTAGCAGCAATGAGGGTTCAGTAAAAGGATAACACAGAGTGGTTTGACTCATCCTCACTAGTGTGGAACAGTTCTTAGCTATACTAGGATATATATATATATATAATCAGGATGTTTCTTAGCTATATAACAGTTCTTAGCTATACTAGGATATATATATATATATATATATATATATATATATATATATAATCAGGATGTTTCTAGGGGAGATCCCACAGAAGTGGGAAAGGTGTAGTTCATGTTCAGTGTGTTGGATGTGGGTTCGTACATCCAAGTTTGTCATGCTTCTCTGTATTCTTATTTTCACAATACAAGGTAATCTATTTTTTTCATTTGTAAAAAATGTCTCAAGGAGTATCCCTTAATTTTGTTTCCTGGAACTGCAGAGGCCTACAACAACTTAAAAAAAGTTAAACAAGTCATGAACAAATTAAAAGATATGGACTCTAAAATAGTGTTTCTACAAGAAACACACCTACTAGAAAAAGATATTATCAAAATAAAGAGGAGATGGCAGGGTAGTGTGTTCTCAGCCTCATTTTCATCCCAGGCTAGAGGAGTGGTGACCCTTATTCATAAAACAGTACCATTTCAAGTAAAACAAATACTTAAAGATAAGTTTGGGAGATATTTAATAGTCCAAGGGTCTCTACTATCAGAATGTTTAAATCTGGTAAATGTATATGGCCCCAATACAGATGACCCTAAATATTATGTAGATTTGTTTTTTACACTGTCAACATTACCAGGATTATACATTATAGCTGGAGATTTTAATTGTACACTAAATCCATGTCTGGATAGATCCACAGGATTGGATGAGACGCAAAAAAAGTGTAGAGCAGAAATTATTAATTTAATTAATGAATTTAATTTGCTGGATATTTGGAGAGAACTGAAACCACAAACAAAATCA
Source organism: Danio tinwini (assembly GCA_903798205.1). NCBI lineage: Eukaryota > Metazoa > Chordata > Actinopteri > Cypriniformes > Danionidae > Danio > Danio tinwini. The sequence continues at coordinate 11,004,348 of CAIGQZ010032461.1, read as the reverse complement.
TTTTCTTGTTACTCAAATGTATTCAGGACATATTCTCGAATCGATTATTTTTTAATTTCCTTAGAACTACGGGCCAAAATTCATAAGAGCTTCTATGACAATATTGTGATCTCAGACTACGCCCCATGTTGTATAGAATATGTGGATAGAAAATTGACAAAAGACCCAACTAGATGGCATTTTCAGCATAAATGTTTACAAGATGAAAACTTTGTTATATATATAGAAAAACAGATTGAAGATTTTTTTTAATTAATACTACACAAACATCTGCATGTATAAAGTGGGAAGCTTTTAAAGCTTTCCTCAAAGGACATATTATTAGTTACGTAGGTTCAAAATCAAAAAAGATAAAAAAGAAGAGAATACAATTGGAACATAAAATAAAGACTCTTCAAAGAAAAGTCTATGAGAAGAATGATCCACAAATTCAAAATGAGTTAATGATTTTGAGGGCTGAATATAACAAGCTATCTGCTTTTAGAGCTGCCTCCAGTCTTTTGAGACTAAAGCAATCTTTTTTCGAACAGGGAGTTAAATCAGGCAAACTTTTAGCATGGCAAATAAAACAAGTGGAGACCAAAACACCTATTACAAATGTAAGGCTAAATGGAAAGGATATAGTGGATCCTATAGAAATTAATGATGCCTTTAGAGACTACTATAAAGAACTATATGAAGCAAAAAGTAAGACCAATCTACAAAATCAAAAAAATGTTTTTAGATGAATTACCTATACCTGTCCTTTTAAATGAACACAAAGCAGATTTGGAGATGAAAATTAATATAGAAGAAATAGGGAATGCTATTGATAACATGAAATCAGGAAAAAGGGCAGGACCAGATGGTCTACCAATAGATCTGTATAAAAAATTCAAAAATAAATTACTAATTCCATTAATGGAAATGTTTCTGGAGGCATTTCAAAAATGTAATTTTCCACCTTCTATGAATAATGCTTTAATTATTCTATTGCCAAAGCCTGGTAAACCCCCTAATAAATGTGAAAACATGAGACCTATAACTTTGTTAAACTCTGATCTTAAGATAATATGTAAAATTTTAGCAAACCGGCTACAGAAATCATAACCATATATTATTAATAAAGACCAAAATGGATTTATTATGGGAAGGCAGGGTTTTCATAATGTAAGACGGGTATTAAACATTATTCATAGTAGCAAAGAAATATCAGATACAGCACTCTTATCATTAGATGCCGAAAAGGCCTTTGATAGGGTCGAATGGCCCTATCTTTTTAGTGTTTTAGAAAAATTTGGAATGGGAGATAACTTTATAAAAAATGGGTTAAAGTAATATACAAAAATTCGACTGCAGAAATCCTAACTAACAGAAATATATAAAAGGATGCCGACAAGGTTGCCCACTCTCTTCTTTGTTGTTCACACTAGCAATTGAACCCTTCGCAGCTACAGTACGCTCACATCAGCAATACTCTGGAATAACGTTAGGACCAACAGAACATAGAATAGCCTTATATGCTGATGATGTCATTCTATTTATGTCAAAATTAAGTAAATCAATTCCAGCTGTGGTAGAGCTAATTAAAACATTTGGCAATATCTCAGGATATAGGATCAATAAAACAAAATCTTCCATATTAATCTTAAATCCAAATGAAAGAAAGAATCCAAATGTAGAAGCATCTCAATTTTGAGTTGTTGAACAGTTTAAATATTTGGGTGTACAGATTTTACCAAGATTAGAAAATATTGTCGATGCTAATTATGCATCTTTAATGACAAAAATAAATGAATCAATAGATAGATGGATGTCATTACCGGTTTCTATAATTGAAAGAATTAATATTTTAAAAATGAACATACTACCCAAACTGCTTTATTTATTTCAAAATATTCCATTACCTCCACCTTCAGAACTGTTTGCAAAAATGAAAACCATGTTTGTTAGATTTATATGGAGCAATAGGAGGGCAAGATTGCGTTTGTCATTGTTATACATGCCATTTGACAGAGGTGGTTTAAAATGTCCAAACTTACTGTGGTACTACTGGGCGGCACAGCTGAGGTCTATTATGTTCTACTTCTCAACAGGTGAATCTCCACATTGGACAGAAATGGAATCTTATAATTTAACCTTACCTCTTCCCTTATACATATATTCAGACACAGCAAAAAAACTACGCAAACAAACTAAAAACCCAATTGTAAAACACATGTTAAAGATATGGTTTGATGTACAAAGATATCTAAAAAACTCACATTCACTGTCTCAATTTAGCCCAATATGGTGCAATCGGTTCTTTGTACCAGGAAGATCAGATGCAGCATTCAAAATGTGGGAGTCGAAAGGACTTAAAATGATTCAAGATCTCTACTTGACAGATTCAGATAGCATGATGTACTTTGAAGAATTGAGGCTTAAATTTGATCTTAATAGAAAACAATTTTTCAAATATCTTCAATTAAGAAGTTTTGTTAAAACAAATCAAGATAATGATCTTAATAGACCCCCATATTCATTTTTAGAAAACATGATGATAACAGATAATCTGAGAAAAGGTATTATTTCAGAGTTTTATAGTTTGCTGACAATGAACTCACCCGAAAATTCATATTGTAAGTTAAACGCATGGAAGGAAGATTTGCAGTCTGAAGTTTCAGATGAAAATTGGGAAGAAGTCTGCACTAAGGCTCACACTGTGTCTATAAATTTACGTCTTAAACTTATACAATATAAATGGATAATGCGGACATATGTAACACCAGTAGAATTAAATAGATATAATAAAAACATACCAGATATTTGTACAAAATGTTTGGAAGCTAGAGGAACCTTGTTTCACTGTATTTGGCAGTGTACAAAGATTAATTTATTTTGGGAAGAGGTAAGAGTCATAAGTGAAAAGATCATTTCAAAACAAATCCTCCTCGACCCAAAGCTTTTTTTACTGGGCTTATACCCAGAGAACTCAAATTATAGTAGAAGCGAAAAAGTATTTATAGACCTCAGCTTGCTTTATGCCAAAAGATGTGTAGCTTTGCTATGGACAAAGATGAAAAGACCAAACGTTACTCAATGGATAAGACAAATGTTGTCAAGCCTGCCATTAGAAAAAATAACTTATATACTAAAAGCTAAACAGCCTGTATTTGAAAACATATGGAGTCCTTTCATTAGTTATATCAAAAAAGTGGAATTAACAGAAGAAGAAGTTGATGAATAATTTTTATTGGACAATGCAGTTCCAGTCTTACAGTTCTGTATTGATACATTCTTCAATGTATATTTGCTGTACCTAGTACTCAGTATGATTATAATTGTCATGTTTGAATAGATTACCATTAACAACAAAAAGAGGAGCAGTTTTATTTTATTTTTTTATTTTTTTATTTTTTGTTTGTTTGTTTATTATATAAATATATATCTTCATATTTTGTATAATTTGTAAATGCAACAAGGTTATTGCTGTAAAAAAATTTTTGTAAAATGTTGTATTTCAATGTGTACAAACTGAAAACGAAAATAAAAAATATTATGGAAAAAAAATCATAGATATATATAGTCATTAATAGTTGTTAGTCATTAATCCTCAGATATATATCATCACTTAATATTAATAGACTCTAAAGACATTTTCATAACATAATTATTAAGATACATGGCACTACTGGGCATACAGGGATATATGCTGGTTGTATTGAACTAAATTATGAATGTATGTTATTTGATTAAGTCAGTTGTAAGCTGAGAAAATATTATATACTACTTCTTCTATACTAATGAAGGACTACTGGGACATTCCAAGCATAGGATGGGTCCTCCTGGCGTGGATGGGTCCTCCTCACAGCTCCAATACACATATCTGCCATTTGCTTACAGTAACCTTGGGCTTTTCACTATACACAATTCATCTGCTCGTGATCTTCTTTTTATATATATTTGTCATGTTTGGTGTCATTTGATCTGTCTTTTGTCCTTTTAGCTGGTTTTCGGGGTTGGTATTTCACTCATGTTTGACAATGCTTTGCTCAGGGTATAATAAGTAAAGGTAACTGTTGATCAGGGAGAATGGCTTTCATTTTGCATCTTCCGCACAGCCTCATATGCTAATAAAGGCAGTTTCACTGTCTTTGCTACGCTGCAGTTCATATGTTACAGCTATGTTTCTCTATACAGTATGTTAGTTTGCTTCATTCTACTGTCTGTATATTTAAACATGTAACTTAATAAACAACCTTGCCTGCTTTAAGCTGTTGAGATTCTCTTTATCAATGATGATAACAACTTTAATGGAGTCAGATTATTTACAATGGAGTCTTATACATAATTGATTCAAACACGCCATCCTTCAACTGCTTTCTGTTTCCGATTATTGGTTTAGAATAGCAGGGTAAGCTTCAAGCCTTACACAGTGGTACATACAAATTAATAAAAAGATGTTGTGCTTGTGAAGGACATGCGTCGTTTATTGTTTAAATACCTATATCTGGATGTACCATTTTTTTGTAATGAATTTCAAAGCTGACACATGTCTACTTGTTAAAAAGAACCAAAAATAGCAGACAATAATTTTCTTTTGTGCAAGAAATATAAAACTAAGGTTATTTTTGTGCATGTGAAAGTCAACCGAAGGCATACAATATATATGTTAAGTGTCTAAAAAAGGCTTATATGTCAGAAAATTCATTAAATTCTTTAGCCACAGTTAATGATTTTTTGTCTATAAATAATTCATGGCTTGCATGCTTTTTTAATCTGAGATATAGCCACATTTATCTCAGAAATCAGAGCTGGGTATATTTCAAGAATAAATTGTCATTGTTTTAATGTAAGTATACATGTTTGCATACCTTATTTTAATTTGGATGTTGATTATTGTATCTCAATTTTTGTATCTTACCAAAATAAATTATAATTAAATTGAATTTAGGAAAATGGTAATGTGCAAATAATAAGGTTTCCTTTTATATAATTTATAGCATTACCTGAGATGTATATGTGTATCCTTCAATTGTGATTTTAAATGAATTTGTTTAAAAAATAGTCCCACGATTTGATCAGTAAACCAATGTTTAATAATAAAACAGGAAAGAACTGCATTCCTTCTACATTTTTCCCCTCATGCTGTATCAAAAGCAATTTCCTTCATATGATTTTTATACATACCCTTTATTCATCTCTTCATGGTCTATCGTGCTGAGGTGAGTTTAGGCCAATATTATTTCTAAAGGTCCTTGAGGGTTGGCAGTTGCATTGTCAGGTCATGAATACAGATGATCAGTGAAGCTGTTGCTTTTATCAGATCCTCAAAACATCAGCACATCCACTGCTTCCTATGAAGTAATCTTTGATACTGTTTGAAACCATTGAAATAGCTTGTCGAATCATTTCATGACATTGACATCAAACGTTCTGTATAATCCGTCTTTGAGCTGTGAGGTGTTTTATGCTCCCCTGGATAAGTAATATATATGATTTATGAGAACACACTCTTAAATATGTCATTTAAATAGTTCAAAAGGCTGAGATTGAGCTCGTAAACAACTCAAGGCCACATTTGGTGTCAAGTTCTGACGCACATTGGGTTGACAATACAATCAGTGTCACGTAAAGCAAAACCACTAAACAGATCAGGAATTAATAAAAGGCTTTTCAAGAGCAAGCAAAGTCACAGAGAATAATATAGTAAGAAAAGCATTTCGAATGTTGACATTTTTATTCAAACACAAAAAAAATAAAACCTACATTGAGTCAGAACAGGTTTATTCTCGCTTTGCTCGACTGATGGCTACAGTACAAATACGGTTGATCAAAGTGGTGCCGTTCGAATGTATTTCTGTGATAAATAATTAAACTTTAACGCCGAATTTCATTGCTGTGGAAGCTGTTGTTATTTTTCTCATGGCTTGATTATAGTCATAAATAATAAAAATCATATTTGGTGCAGCTTTTGAATACTGGAAATGTATGAATCCTTTGTGTGTTCACCTATTCCATAGGATTGCCAGTGTATCCAAGATATTTCCCACTCTGATGCTGTATCGATTATGGGAAGATGGCAAGGTGGGCTCCCTGGATGACCCGCTAGAGAAATATGTGGACAACTTCACCATTAAAAACCCCCTGGGTAAAAGCAGAGACTCTGAGCTCAAATACGTCACAGATGGGCTGATCTTCCTTGACAGCGGCGAGGTCCAAATCCGATCGTCCTCAGTAACATTAAGGAGAATGGCCAGCCAGCTTTCTGGTGAGTTTGCAGCTTCAAGCCTTGCGATGCAATATTTGCACAATCACTGAATGAGGAATAACAACAGTGTTTGTTCACAGCATGTGCTCACCCATATAGCAGCAGGTCAAATGAATGTTTCTTTGAACAGAAGATGGCCTGCTGTTTGCCCTCAATTGCTGGTGTTGAACTTGGAAAATATAGTGGAACCAACTTAAGAGCTCAGAATTACAAATAGAACCAATCTATTGCAATTTCACAGTAATGAAAGTAATGGACCTGTAGAAACCAGCAGAATACAGCTTCACCTAATGTGAGAACGGCAGCTGGTGACAATTTAATAGCTAATATAAATTAAAATCTTGCAGGATGCAGGAATTATATTGTCTTTAGTGTAGACATGTTACTCAAGAATACACAACAGAAATGTGATTTTAAACAGGGGTGCCCAAATGTTTTCGTATAAAGCGCCAAAAACCAAATATCATTGAGAGTTGGAGCCAAAGGAAAATATACCATATTACATACACTATATATATATATA
>CAIGQZ010032461.1:10986313-10997193 GCA_903798205.1 Danio tinwini | reverse complement strand
TATATATATACTATATTACATTAAAGTTGCCATGGTTAATTTTCTAATTTGTCATAATAGTTCAAATTAAATATAAAACATTACTTTACATGTTATTAACTAATGCAGTATAATGCAGTAACTTTTAAAATGAGAACTTACTGCAATAAAAACAAACATTTACATTTATAACACAGTGGAGTTCAATGCTGAATATAATAGACAAGCAGAATCTGCCTTTGACTTGATTTTCTCAGCAAAGTCTTTACTGTCGGGTGACAGTATGTACATTTAAACAAATCTGAGTAATGTACGCCATTTAATTAAAACATTCAGTAAGCTTTTAACAATAAAACAAACAAAGGGTTACATTAAATTTGAATTGACAATCTCGAAACATCCCCATCATTCTCCCTCTCTTTTTTAGATGGCCAAATTAAAGGTTACCATGGGCCAACTTTGGCCTGCGGGCCCAGTTTGGGCATCACTGCGCTTAAAACACAGCCATTTAAAAGGATAGTTCACGCTAAAATTAAAAGTAGGTCATCATTTGCTCTCTCTTCACTTGTTCAAAACCTATTTGAGTTTCTGTCTTCTGTTGAACACAAAAAAAGAGATATTTTGAAAAAAGCTGAAAACCTGTAACCATTGACTTCCATAGTATTTGTTTTTCCTACAGTGGAAGTCAAAATATCTTCCAAATATCTTTATTTTTGTTTTTAACAGAAAAAAGAAACTTATACAATAGTAAGTGATTTTCATTTTTGGGTGAACTATCTCTTTAAGAAGATCATATCAGTTATAAGTCAGTTGTTGTTGTTACATTTCCTTTGACAGGAGGCTAAGGCAGTAGTGTGGCTTTGGACAAACTAATTGGTGAGAAATTCAAGCTGAGTGTAAGCGAGGCATACATGATCTAGTGTTTAAGGTCCTCCAGACATCTTTATGATTTGCATAAAAAAATATGCTTGAGAACTTTAGGCTTTAGAATTAAACAAGCCATTTTTGATGCTATGCCTTAAAGACTCAAGAGTAAATGTGCACTTTTTGTTCTTACTCAAACGCTGGTGCTTTTTGAGGCTAGTATTTGTTGTATCTGCCTTCAATCCTTTAATAACAGCCTGAAGAGCCTGTATGAGTTTATTTTACTTTGTCCGTATTGACATCTTGATTGGACAGAACAGGTTTTAAGCTAAAAACTGATAATTCAGAGGCGACACAGTGGCGCAGTAGGTAGTGCTGTCGCCTTACAGCAAGAAGATCGCTGGTTCGAGCCTCGGCTGGGTCAGTTGGCGTTTTTGTGTGGAGTTTGCATGTTCTCTCTGCGATCGCGTGGGTTTCCTCCGGGTGCTCTGGTTTCCCCCACAGTCCAAAGACTTGCAGTACAGGTAAATTGGGTAGGCCAAATTGTCCGTAGTGTATGAGTGTGAATGAGTGTGCATGGATGTTTCCCAGAGATGGGTTGCGGCTGGAAGGACATCCACTGCGTAAAACTAATGCTGATTAAGTTGGCGGTTCATTCCGCTGTAGCGACCCCAGATTAATAAAGGGCAGAAAAGAAAAGAAATTAATAAACGAATAAACTGATAATTCAATCTTTTTTTATGCACAGGCAAACCATTTTTGTTGCTTAAAGGAATAGTTCACCCAAAAAAAATTAAGATTCTGTCATTAATTACTCACCCTTGTGTTGTTCCAATCTTCTGAGACCTTCATTTAACTTCTGAACATAAATTTATATATTTGTGATGAAATATGAGAGCTTTGTGATCCTCCATACAGCGACAGTCCAGAGATGTGCAAAGTTCAGAAAATGAATCAATAATTTCAAGAACACCTTGTTGTACAAAAAACTATAAAACTCAAAAAAAAATTTTTTTCGCTCATTCAAAATGAGCCAAAACAACACAATTCTTGAGGTTTCATTGGGAAAGCTTGATTTTTTTTTTATATTCAATCAACACAAATTTGTTAAAAGTGTTAAGTTAACTTAATATTTGTTGGGACAACATGAATGAATTGTGTGGAACTCTGCATTTTTTACAGTGAATGTTTTTTTTACATCAGATTTACTACAGGAAATCTATGCTTGTGCTTGCAGACTGCTGAACTGATGCAGGGAGAAGATATATACAGTTTTTTGGACACAAAAGTGTTCTTTGAGCTTTGTAAGAAGAAATACGCTGGCACCAAAATTAGCATGCTACGTTAACTTTGCACTTAATGTAGTTTGTTTACCCTCGTAATAAAAGATATGTATTACAAAAAAAAGCCTGATTAGCATGCTAAGCTAACATACATAAAGGACAATAAACTGTCAAATATGATTGTTTCATTCTCATTAACAGTAGTGAATATCAAATATCTGACCAGGCATTTCTGTTCAACTCTATCTCTTTAGAAAGGATTTGAGAGGGGACTACTGAAATACTTGTTATTACATTTGGCAGACAATTAATGTGATGAAAAAATGACAGGTTAAAAAACAATAATATCAGCTTAATGACACAGAGAAACACATTTCTGAGAGTTTTCAGAAGTTGTTACTGTATAGCTTTTGTACTGTCATTTTTTTTTAATTATGATCTCTACAAATGTTTATGCCAACTATGTTGAACAATTTCAAAGATATTGAAATATATGAGAATGTGTTCAGATTCAAAATAGAAATCAATAGATCATAGAATCAAGATCAAGATTATATATATATTTAGTAAAGTTTATTTCTAAACTAATTTCGAGAGGATCATGTGCTTATGATTGTCCATGGCTGGTCCTGCATTAGCTAACACATGATTCACCAATCAGACGATTCCAAACTCACTATCTTACCTCAGTATCTTCATCTTGAAGAATCCCCCATCCACCTCTACTCCCCCTCCTTTCTAGATTGGGCGACATGGTGGCCCAGTAGCACTGTTGCCTCACAGCAAGAATGTCTCTGGTTAAAGTCCCTACTAAACCAGTCGATGTTTCTGTTTGGAGTTTGCTTGTTCTCCCCTTGCTCCTGTGGGTTTTTCCCCGGGTTCCTCGGTTTTCTCCCACAGTCCAAAAATATACAACCTAGGTAAATCGAACATTCTTAATTGGCATCATAGTCGAGCTCTTAGTAAGCCTTACCGTGCGTTCACACCCAAAGCGGCGAGAGCGGCAAAGTAGCGAGAAGTCATTCATCTTCAATGGAAGCCGGTGTTGATAAGTGTTGAGGAGCGATGCGGTGTGGCTTCGCCATTGTGGCCGTCAAGAAGAGTTGAAATAAAGTCAACTTTATGGTAATGAGCTATGGTTTGGGACTGGTTCGGCAGCAGCCAGTCAAAATGTAGATGTCCACCGCTTGAGAGGAGTCCAGAGAAGACAGTCATTGTGAACTTTGGTTCCGATCACAGTTGTTCCTAAGGGTTTGATTACTGCGGTCTCTGGATTTCCAACTATTTACTATGTTTTCTTACTGGCACATACATTAAAAAAGTTACTGGCGAGTTACTGATGTGCATTAATGTTTTTTTTTTTTTTCTTAAAAAAGTGGGAATCTCATGCAAACTATAATAGCAGTACAAAACAGTATTGCTGCTTCAGACTATTTTAGACATATGAGCGAACTTTTACACTCTCACATATCTTTCTTTAGCCATCCTTATATCTGTCATTAGCCAGAAATAGGTCAGGGGAGTTCATCGAGATCTACCTGAGCTCAAACTCCCCTCTCCCCCTGCTAACAGGAGGGAGCCCAGGGCTCAGGGATCTTATAAGCTCAGGGCTCTGTCCCAGGACAGCATGCCAAACAAGCTCTATAATCAATTATCAGCTAAGTGTGAAAATGTGCAGTTTTTCAGATCTTATGATTCAGAACAAAATATGCTATTGTTGGAAAAACTTTCAGAACAATCTTTTTTCCAGCTAAAGAACAACGAAAACTCTGACAGCCGATCAGAATCTACCTTTAAAAAGGTCAAGCATTTAAAGTGGAAAAACGGAAAACTGCAGTGCATGCTTATAATACACAGAACATCATCGTCCATTGGTTATAGTTATTACTTGTCAGACTTGTTCTTGTTGTGAATGAGCCATTAATTTTGACAAATGCTTTTTTGTAACTTCCATGTAGAAAGTTTTGTGTTGTATAACTTTTCTGAAACTTGTATTCATAGTTTGCGTGCTTTGACCTGTTTAAAAGAAGGTTCATTCCCCTAAGCCAAAAATGTTCATATTACTAAAACAAATAGCTTTTTAAATGGGTAATTACATTTCTTTGGGCATAAAAACAACACAATTATTCATTACTCTCCTACTGGATTTTCCACAGGTCTACCCCGAAGACTCCGTGGTACTAACTTACTGTGGAAAGGCAAGACCAAAACTGCAATCAACCTCCTACAAGATGATGTGCTCGTAGCAGATCCGGGGACCAAGTACGTTTCTGCCAAATTAATTTTAGCTGGTTATTTGTTCTTGCCAGCTACTTTAAATGATCCTCATTTAATGTATGTCCTTAAGCTTATAGACCATGACGATAATGATAATAGAATTTTTGTTTTCTCTTAATAATATTCCTTTGAGGTACATTTGAGAGAAAGAAGTATAACCTTATTTAAATAGTCTCTTTAAAGTGCCCCTGTTGTGCATTATAAAAGTTAAAAGTTGGGTTTGGGGGGTGCCCAATAACTGCCTGATATGCATACAAGGTCAAAAAACACTTTCATTGTCTTAATATGCATTTATTTTAACCTAATTATCCCAACAACTCCTATATGATTTGTTCAGCAATTAATTTCAAAACCCAAACCTCTTCTTTGTGTGATGCTAATCAGCATTGATTGGTCAGATGAGGTCTGTTGTGATTGGTCGACTGTGTGCAGCATGAGTCAGAAACTAAATGCCCCATGGGGCTCTTTAACACATTTTGTTGATGATAAGTTGCAACAATATGCCATCTAAGGGTGCTTTCACGCTTTGTTCAATTGCCTGGTCTGAACTCAAGTTTAATTCTCCCCTCTTGCCAACTTTTTGACTGGTGTGTCATTACGCAATGTCCACAGAAGTCCTTTTTGAAGGAGACAAGCAGACATTATCACTGTGTCAGTCCCGCTCTTCGCCAAGGTAGATGATACACAGGCATACATACACGAATGAACGTTATAAAAACAAAAGTTTGTTGTACAGTTGGTGGTTCACTTCCATTATTTGATACGATTGCAGTCATATCAGAAGTGCATTGTACCAGAGTTTTTGCAAACCCTACCTCAGACCACCTCTTTCAGGTAGGTTAAGGTATAGTTTGCAGGTGTGCGCCCGAGGTCAGAAGACAGCGTTCACACTAGCTAAACATACCAAACTCTGACATCAAATTACCCTGGGTACGGATCAAATGTGCTAGCGTGAAATCACCCTATTTTGGAATGTAAGTAGACTGTAAGGTTATGAGGGTTGGGATTAGAGTTAGTGTAAGGGTGCTTTCACACTTAGTTCAATAGCCTGGTCCGAACCCAAATTCAATTGTCCGCCCCATTGCCACCTTCTCAGCTGGTTTGTGTTCACACCCTCTTTTTTCCTTCTGAACTCTGGTATGCTTGCATCATTGAGCTGCTGTTGTGTGTACAGCTGTTGCTAGATGACGGCCACAAAAGCCAAGGCACCATAATGGAAAGATGTATTCACATGCGTCTATCTGCCGCAAAAGTGATCAGAAAATAACACAATGTCTGCAGAAGTCCTTTTATGGACGAGACAAGCAGACATTATCACTGTGTTTGCACGAGGTCAGTCCCTTTTGTCGCCTAAGTAACGTTGGGTGATACACAGACATACACACAATATATGTTATGAAAACTAAAGCTTGTTGTACAGTTGGCAGTTCACTATCAGTATTTGGTACGATTGCTTTCATATCAGAACTGGATCACAGTTCAGGCGAACCATACTCCAGACCACCTATTTCAGGCAGTCTCAGGTATGGTTCATTGATGCGCAACCGAGCTCAGAAGACAGCGTTCACACTAAACGTACTTAACTCTGACATCAAATGAACTCAGGTGCAGACCAAAAGTGCTATTGTGAAAGCACCCTTATTCTAATTTAGACTATAAGTACACTGTAAAGTTAAGAGGGTTGGGATTAGAGTTAGGGTTAGTGTACGTTAACAAAAAGTTACTTGCAAAGTTTCATGTAGGTGGAAAGTCTTTTGGTGGAGCAGTGTCAGCAAATGTCAAGCAAATGATCTGCTAATGAGAAATAAACAGTTCCCATGTAGTTACATTGTAACTTTTAGTCAACAAAATGTGCAAAATGGACCATAAAAATAAAGTGATACCTGAAAGAAGGCCTAACACACTGTACTCTTTGATTTCTCTATTAGGTGCCATTACAGCAATCTGGCCTTCTCTTTGCTGGCCCATATCCTTTCTGAGAGGGTTGCAGGTGTCAATTACCAGAGATGGATCACGGATAACATTCTCAGCAGGTTAGGAATGGAAGACACTGGGTTTGACATTAACTCTGGCATCCAAAGTCAAATGGCTGTAGGTGTGTACGCCAGTGGGCAACCGGCGCCCCTTTATGATTTAGGCTGGTATCGCCCATCAGGACAGATGTATTCGACTGCCGCTGACTTGGCAAAATTATCAATGATGTTATTGGGAGCCTATCATCGCAAAATATTGGAGCCAGACACATTAAAAATCATGCTAACCCCCTTATTTCGCTGCGACAAAGACTACTTCGCCAATCGCACAGGAACGCCATGGGAGGTCAATGAACAGAAGGGATATGAGGTGCTACGTAAAGATGGCGATCTGGACGGCTACTCAGCTACGTTCTCTTTGGTGCCGCGGCTTAAGCTTGGATTGGTGGTGCTAATGGCGGGAACGCGGCCGCAGAACCAGGATATCATTTCGAAGGCTTATTCTTACATCATTCCTGCAATGGAAAAGGCGTTTAGGGAGGCCAAGCGGTATCTTACTCCTCCTCCAGATCCTGCACCTTATGTGGGATTTTACACTTACGGAAACATCACGTTTTATGAGATTAAAGCAGGGCCAGATGGTGTCTTGATCATGCAGCAGTTTGGACCTCAAATTGAGGATCTCATCCCGGAGCGTTACCGGACCATAAAATTGAATTACCTAGTGGAGCGGGTTTTTAGAGTCGTTTTCGAGAAGGAATATCCCTGCGTTTTACGTGTCAATACCGCGTCTGTATCCCTCGAAGCCCAAGATGGGCAGCTTTTTAACTTCTATGTCTTTGATAAGAAAGGCGTATCTCCAGGATTCGACGCTCCAGGGCTCAACACATACAATGTGATTAGAATATCCCGCAAACCCACTTTCTCTAACTGAGGATGATACAGTTTTATATATGAGCGAACTTTATCTAGGAGAGATTGGAGGAAATGATAACAAATGATGGTTGTTTTTCCTAAAATAGCTTGTTTACCCTTTGAGAACATCTCGGACTAACCTATTTTGCACATTTATGTCCGTAAAGATTTCAATGTTCTTCCTATATATGCATACATGTATAAAAACATTTTGAATGTTGTATTTGTATGGATCTAACACTATGAAGGAATTTTTGAAGCAATATGCCATTATTAAAATAACAGGCTCTTTATGGAGGCCCAGTTAAGTTTATTGGACATACTTTACAATAGTTAATGTGTTTACTAACATAAACTAAAAATAAACAATACTTGTACAAACACATTTTAAAAACAGTTACTAATACATTATTAAAATTCAAAATCGACTAAGCTAACATTGTTAACTGCATTTTCATTAACTAACCTATTGTTCATGTTAGTAAATACATTATCTAACATTAACTATAACATTAACTAATGCAACATTATTGTAAATAGTTATCAATTTGTTGGTCTCATTGTTACATTTTCTGTGCTATTGCAATTGAATATGCAGTTTCTTATGACCAAATAGACTTTTATGCAAATTACGCCTTGTTCTATGTGGGAACATGAACATCTTGAATTATTAATCATCAAAAGGTCAACGAAACTCCTCAAAAAGATCAAGTATGACAGTCATATTGATTGTAAATTATACAACTCATGTCTAAGCATTTCAATTTCAGACTTTTAGATTTTGTTCTTGGGTTTTCGGTCTCCAGTGTTTTGGAAGCATGAGTGGAAGTTTAGTGTGACCACACAGACCACTTTTGATTAATATTATAATAATATTATTGTGCTTCTTAAAATTGTGCTAATTTATTCACCCTCATGTTGTTCTAATCTTCTGAAAATAAATGAGACATTTTTTATCAAATCTAAGAAATTATTTTCCACCTCTGAAAATATACAGTACACCTATAAATGATTAGTAAACAGTGTTTACAGCATGTACGATGTGTTAATAGATGCTCAAGCAAGCGTGCTTGATGAGTGAGAACCAATGAGGTTCATTCTTGCATGTCACATGGCACATCTGAGCTTCTTTAAGAACCAATGAGGACTGTTCTTACATGTGAAGCAGGTGTAGTTTATCTAATTAAGATCCCTGATCTAAATTAACATTTGAAGAAAAGCCAAAATTCACAACCCAGGTTCATTTCTGCAAAGCGCCAAATACATCCCAGGAGCTACTTTTTTGGCTGTTTTTGTTTTCACAAATCTTCCAGAGGGCGCTGTGTACGTTTTTTCAGATCTTAAATTTCCAACACAGGCTCATTCTGAAAACGTAGTCCCGTGAATGTTTCTGGAGACCACAAATTACGTAGCCGGAGGTACGTATGGCTTAATTTTGTTTTTTTAAATGAACGCTACAGGGCGGTATTACGCCGTTTCTTTTCACGCTCACCAGCTGACCGTTCATCTCCGTGTGGAGGGCTTTCCCGCCGCAACCAGTTTATCCCGTTAGCTCATCATGTTACGTCAACGGACTTGAGATGCAGAGAGGAGTTAACCATGACGACGACGGGGTTCGAGTCTGGGGAAGAGCGGTTCCAGAAAACAGATAAGACAAAAATAGAATTCAAAAAAAAAAATGAACAAGTAAAAACTGGGTGAGAATGCGGTAAAATCCGAAAACATGGTAAAAATTAGATGATGGCTTTTCTTTTTCTGGACTGCTTTTGTAAACCATTGGTTGGGTTTAAAGAAGTAAGTGGGCGGGTCAATCGATAACATTGGTTGGGTTTAGGGAAGGAGGAGGGTGGGTCAGTGAGTCGATTGGCTGGCCAGCCATTCAGTCAGACAGACAGTCATTCGACACCTGCCTCTAGTGGGTTTACGCGAGAACAGCAGGCGGGAACGGCGCACACAGCGGCCTCTTGCGGATTTGCGAAAACAAAAACTGCAAAAATACATACCTCCCGGGACGAATTTAAAGGTCTCCAGAAACGTTCACAGGACTACATTTTCAGAATGAGCCTGGGTTGCAAATTTCTCTCGCGAGTACCATTCACACCTGCTGTTCTCCCATAAATCCACCAGAGACCACTGTCAACTGACTGACTTACTGACTGAGTGACTGACTGATGCGGTCATTGCGGTCAACTGCTGTCTACTTAAGTCCACAGACGTATGCTGCGAGCCACTGGACAAACTAGTAACAGCGGGAAAGCCATCCATACACAGGTAAACGGTTAGCTGCTAGCGCAAAAAAGAACGTTGTCATACTGCCTTGTAGCGTATGCTTTAAAGACGAAATGCAGCCATACAGTGCGTACTTCTGGCTACATAATTCGTGATCTCCAGAAATGTATATAGGGGTGCATTTTCAGAATGTGACTATGTTAAAAATTCCATAATTTGATCTTGCTTCTTCAGAATTCTTGAGTTATACCCCTCAGTTCATGAAGAATTTTTATATTTTTATAAATGTGTTTGTGAAAAAAATAAAACCTAAAAAGAAACAAGAATATATGTGAAAAGGCAAATTAGTTTATTTTTATTCACTATTATTTGCTGAGGCTTAATTTGTACAGCAGAATAAATACATTTGTTTACAACTAAAATACAGCAGAAATATTCAGGCAAACACTCAACACTATGTAGAGAGATAAATAAACTCCTAATTCTGTTATAAGGTGGAAAACAGATTATTTATGAAAACACTCTGAAACTGACACCTTTTTAGTATATAGTGCAACATATATGTGTTATAATTGCAAAGTATTTTTGTATCATTTATGAGATTGGTGCTAAGCTTATTAATGTCCATCTCTCCCTCTCTCTCATGTACTATAAATTACACTTATCAAAATCTTCCCTCAAGACAGCTACTCATTCACCTCTTATTTATGTCACAGTATGACGAAGCTGCTAGATTAAACTGTCAACAAGGCAAGGTCACTAGAATGGAAAAGAAACCAATAATGAGCAATGTTCACTTCATCTGAAAGTAAAGCCAGAAGAGTCACAATCCACAGTTACTAGAAATTTTCTAATTCTCATAACACAGAATTGTAGTAAAGCATATTTGGCACACGTACATTTCTAAGCCAACAATGAAAGTCCGTAATTGCGACAATTAAGCCAGAATTGTCCTGGCACATTACATTCTCGTACCTCACAAGCCCCTACAGTTAATTGAAGCATAAAAATACACACTTTTCTCATAATAGTCTGTAAGATTAACGAGTTGTGCTGCACTTATTGTACTGTGTGTTTTTCTGATGACTCCCTTCTGGTGTGAAGTGTGCTGCTTCCTCTCTAGTGTTGGAGAAAAATAAATCAAGGGAACGATGTGTGTTTTCCCTCTGTTCATGACACAAATGACAAAAAGAGCAGCTCGTTCCCATCAAGACTGACAGTGCTTGTTTTGGAACGGATATATACATAACATTTTAAATAACATGATATACATGACATTTTAAATAACACTGATTCTTTTTTTCTCTTTCCTTATAGATAGATAGATAGATAGATAGATAGATAGATAGATAGATAGATA
>CAIGQZ010032461.1:10958390-10985346 GCA_903798205.1 Danio tinwini | reverse complement strand
GATAGATAGATAGATAGATAGATAGATAGATAGATAGATAGATAGATAGATAGATAGATAGATAGATAGATAGATAGATAGATAGATAGATAGATAGATAGATTATTTACAGATTATTTACTGTATTTACAGCGCCATTTATCTTACTGTATATGTATGAATATCTTTACTGTAGAATATACAGTAATTTTCACAATGACATTTTAAAATACAGTAACATACTGCATAACTCTCTTACAGTAAAATACAGTTCATATTACAGTTAAATACTGTGTAATTATACATTATAGTAACAGTGTAGTAATCTACAATAATACATCATCTAAATGAATAAAGTCTAATTAGACAACCCAGGCTCATTGTGATCACGTACCTCTATATACATTTCTGGAGAGTGCCAAATACATCTCAAGAGCTACATTTTTTGCAGTTTTTGTTTTTACGACAGTTGGCTGATTGACTAACTGACCAACCGACCGATTTTTACCATGTTTTCAGATTTTACCACATTCTAACCCTGTAATTTAATTGTTTATTTTATTTTTTGGCTTTTGTTTTTGTTTTACCTGCTTTCTGGCTACATAATTCGCAATCAGAAACATATATAGGGCTACGTCTTTAAAATGAGCCTAGTTTAGAATTAGAATATACAGAAATACAAAAGCTGAACTTGACTTGCCTTATGACACAATTAGAAGTATACAGAAGATTTGATACAGACCTCACTCCATGTGTTTTATACAATTGTCCAGTTTCATCTTTAATTGGATGCATAGCAGCATGCTTCAATGACCGTGTTGTTGCTTGTTTTTTCCACTAATGGAACTGCAATATTGACCATGAATGGGCTTAATAGGCACTCCAACAGAATGGTATTTCATTTTCATTCATACTTTATATTTTGATGACACGACCATGCTGTTTAATCATCATCTTCCAAAGGCCAAGTCCATATCAATCCAAACCCATTTACCTGTCCATTAACATGCAGTTTTTAGTCAATACCATAGTGTTTACAGGCATGCTTTACACCTTCTGTTTCTATTCTTGGAGTGAATAGTACAATGCCGTGTAAGTGCGCAGAGTATGTTGTCTCACATCAAAGCATATCATTCATTCATTCCCACCCTCCCGCTGCTGATAATGACAAAAGGAAAAGGCCATGTGTGTTCCTGCTCTTATCCAGTCCGTTTGAAATCAGTCGGGGGGTCTTTGGGTATGATGTAAAAAGGCATGGAGTCATTACGCGGAGATCTAGTTGACAGGCGACTGCACACCAGTGCTTGAAATCGTTCCCGGAAGCGACTGGAAAGCAGGTTGTAGATTATGGGGTTTACAGCTGAACTGAGGTAGAAGAGCACGCCGGAGATTATGTGCACATATTCAAAGATGTTATGCATGTGGTCTGTCCAACTGGTGATGAAGCTCCATAAGAGCCGGTCGATGTGGAACGGAGCCCAGCAGATGGCAAACACTAATACCACCACAACTATAGAGAGAGAAAGAGAGAGAGAGAGAGAGATCAAGTAAATCAATGTTACAATTGGCTGTGGAATTAAGCATTCACTGGTATTTCTTTGGAATACTTGATTTTGATTGGTCGGTCGCAGTCAGATTTATGTTTATGCTAGAAACAGTTTCATTTTAAACCATAGTCTTTTTTTATAGATGCATTTATCGTAAAGAATTTCTTGAGAAAAGTCGTTATATTTGATAGGTTGTGTTGTTGTGGAATCTATAATGATCTTCTCAAAGAGTTCCAGGTATCATAACAGCTTTGAGTCAATAGAGCGACAAACAATACACTTATTTCACACTGACACCATTTTAAAAAACGAAAGTGAGGCTGCGAAAAAAACGGAAGTATAGGATCAGCACTGTAGACATTGCAACAACATACTTTCGACTACAGTACAAACCTCCAGCTGTTACCACAAAGTGCAGTTATGGTGTAAACATCACTTTAATATCATTCAGTTAAGTTTCATTTAAACAATTAAAAGCATATTAGGCATTAAACTAAATCACAATCTCGTTAAGAGTGAAACGCTTAAGTGTCCTCCTAGGCTTTAGTTCATGGTAGCAGGTAAACACCATGAGGACGCTTCCCTGCTTCAGCCTATGTAACCCGGTGAGCAATAAAACAATGCAGTCCTCTGTAACACACCCTCGTGTTATCTGTAATAGTGTTGTCCTGATACTGAAATTTCAAAAACATCCATTTCCCACTAACATTTCAGCACTATAGTGCCATAGTATTCACCAGTGCTCAACAGAAATGACTGTGGTTGGCTGTGAAAGTTATCAGTTCACCGCTCTTCACCGAGTGCAAACACAGATACACGGACACTGGAGCATTTAAAAGCCGTGAAGATCAGCCGAATCATCGGCGGATCGCTTGTCTGTGTTTGCACATGGTAAACATCAATGAAGTGCAGTGAACTGATGACCTTCATGGCCAATCACAATCATTTCTGTTGAGCACTGGTGAATACTATGACAAATCAGCTGTGTTTAAAAAAGCGCTCAACAGTGCTTAAATAATTGACAGGTTTAATTTCAGTATCGAAATTCAGTATTATGACAATTATATAGAGTCAAAGAATCAGTTCATTAACTTGAGTTTGATAAATGGCATCTAAAACATGTGTTTGGAAAAGATAACTTTAGGTAACTAGTGCCATTTCCCTTAACTTAGCTGAAAATGAGGTACGATATCTCTTTTATTTTCACTGTCCATTCAGAACAGACTTTTGGGTCACTCGGAAAGTGGTGAAATTATACATTTGTGTCACTTTCTGTATGCTAATAAGATACACAGCCAGGTACACAGACGCGGACACCTTTCCTGTGTGACTTCAGACGATACTTCTGTGTTTCTTCTCACCGTAGCCTCTGTTTCGCTGTGAAATTAGTCTATGGTCTGCAAGAATTTTCACCATCACCTCTGATCTGGTCTGTTTCCTTTTAAGTTTTCATGTGACCAAACCAGTGGTACTTTTTTAAAAAAATGATATTTGCTGTTTGTTCAAACTATTTATTTATTTAAACAACACAATTCTTGAATTATTGTGGGAAAACAATAGTTTTTTGTTAAATTCACTTAAATTTGTAAAACCTAATAAGATAATTTAATTCATTCATGTTGTCCCAACTCAAATAGATCAAAACATGAACTCTATGTTCAGAAAATTAAAATATGTCTAATCATCTTGTTTAATCCCACTCCATTTCGCAAGCTCAGTACGACAGAATTTCGCAAGCTCAAACTCTAGCCACGGCCTTACTTGGCCTTTTTTCTTGGACCTTTCCCAAACACCTGCATCCATTATCTATTGACTCATCCCAACCTCCTATTATATTGGTGGAGTACAGCTAACTCATATGCTTTGATCCTTTATGTCAGATGCAGGTGCTTACTCGTCTTAATCCTCTCATTATCCTTCATTCAACTACTGGTGTTTTGCACCTCTTACATAATTACATTGTCATCTTGAAAAGCACTTTTAGATCCCCATTTTGCATTAAACAAGTATATTTTGATGAATTATCATTGGTGAATTACAGCAGAATATTGATTATTAAACCAATGGATTTATTGACTAACTGATACTGTAGCCAGTAACTGAAATTGATTTAAAAAGAAGTTCATACCTGAGAAGTTTTTTTATTTAAATTATCCTGTTAGCATGGAAATAAAGCCTGCCTCACATTGTGCAATTTGGAATTATCCTTTGATTGTAGCTTGTAGGAACATGATTCACGTCACACTGTAAGATCTCAGTTGTCATAAAATCCGATTGAACGACAATCAAGACATTACGTACAAACACATGCAAGAAGAATCATCTGGGGACATTATAATCCTTCCCGCCTTCTGAAGTAATCATCACAGCAAGCGTAATTGATATATTGCATATTTTTTAATCATTAAACAAACTGTTCCAGCTATTTCCTGAGCTGGTTGAAGTCCCTGATCTGATTTCACTAAGTGGGACATGTTCCTGGATCAACATCTATGCTGACCCTGGAACAACATTCCAATTAGCCAATCAGAATTAAGAGATACGTTTACTGTTTATGTGTATCTTAGGTTTACGGTTAGGTTTATGCACTTCTACATGATTGTTATCCAACTATTATTCCCCTCTGATTTTAGGAATAATTTACAGTTATGGTTGGGTTTAGGGGTAGGGAATAGGTATGGATTATATTTTCCAACAAAAATGACATTCCAGGATCAACATAGATGTTAATCCAGGATCACATGGTACTTGGCACATTCACGGTGTGCAGTTGAAGTTGTAACACTCCTGTTCCTGGTCGTTGGTTTGAATTTCATGTCTGAAAACATCTGATAAGCTCATTCATTTATTTGATCCACTCTACAAAACATGAGGGAATGCAACTCGCCATGATGTAGATTCCCTGTTTAACAAAATGTCCAAAAATAGCACCCACTCCTTACCTAGCGTGCTAACAACAGGTTTCCTAGATGAATGTAGGGATAGAAGTTGCGTGATATACTTCCCTAGAAACTGCTTCTCTGGCCAGCAACCACCAATAGCTTGGTAAGTTGGAGATTTCTATTAAGTTTTAAATTCAAAGTAATAAATCAATAGAAAATAAAGCAAAAATGAATCAACCCACTGGGTAATTCAGAGTTACAACAAACAAACAAAAAAGGGAAAGGAGTAAAAAATTACAAAGCAGGCAACTATATGTGGCTGCATCAAAGACTCCTTTCTCCTAATGGGGATTCTGATTGCTATTCACCATTAACGGTGTGTGTTGAGCATCAGTTAAGACAACTTAAGAGCCTGTTAGCTTTAAATTTGGGGAAAACTGGATAATTTTGAGCCGCTAATTACATCTTCCGGGTTTAAAATCATTATTGGGGCGGGATCAAAATCGGTGACGTAGCACCGATCTGCCTGTCCAGTGATGACATGTCGGTTTCTAATTATTATTCATAGCTGAGTTTTTTATCCTATGAGAAGACCCTGCTTCTTAATTATTCATGACAGCATGTGCTTTCCGAAGGCAAGGCAGACCTGCCAAACTGTGATACCGTGTCCGCGCAGGGCACACAGTATTTAGCCGTTCATGAAGGCTCACATGTATCATTCACTTGGATGATGCGACGGCAGCCACAGGACAATGGTGCCAGTGCACACACCAGCTATAGGGGAGTGGAGAGACAGTGAAAGAGCCAATTTATTGGATGTAGAGCCAATGCTGACAGACAGTCATGCCAGCCTATAGCAACATCCTATTGAATGAAAATGGATAGAGTTTCTATTGATTTGTTATTTATAGTTCTATGTTTGAGTAAAACATGATTGTTGCTTTATTCTGTAAACTGTTGGCATTTCTTCCAAATTTAAAATAATAAATGTTGTCATTTAGAGCATGAAATGTGTTAGGGATAATCAACAGATTGTCGTGCATTTAGGTGCAACTAGATGATGTTGAGACTTTTATTTCAGTATGTTGACGTATTGAGTAGGGGGTGGGGCTTTTTTTCCGACTGAAACCATAAAACTGACGTCATCTGAAGGATCGTCATTACAAACTCTGAAGCAAATGGTCAGATTTTGATTAAAGGTTAACAAGACAAACTCTTTATTATTCGGTGGATTAACTTGCGCTGATTAATTGTTCGCCTAAAAAAATAATAGTACCTTTTGATTTCACACAGACTTTAAGGTCTGGCCTGCATGCTTATTTTGTAATTATCATAATCATTTTCATATCCATCACATTATACTGTATGAGATCACCTCAGAAGACGGACAGCTTTTGTCGTGGCTTTCTTGGCTTGTTCTGTTCACAGAGTGGCTTAATTGCATTAAATAACATTTTATTGTCTGTTTTTTTATTAAAATTTTTATTGGCAAAGATGCAAACTGTACAAGTGACAGTAGCAAGGAACTATTACATGTACTTTTAGTCGGGAAGAGGTTTACATTTTCATTCAATCATTAAAACTATTCATAAAAAAGGACTAAAACAACCATGAACTCTTTATAACATGGGCTAAATGAAACATATTCATGATATTGATAAAAGTGCATCCCAAAGAATGAATGAAGCACTTCCAGTACATTTCATTTCCAGCGTTTCTGACCTCAGCCTATCATCAGTGGCTGAAACCATCAAACTGACGACAACTGACGTCATTCCAAACTCTGGAGCAAATGGTCGGATTTTGATTAAAGATTAACAAAACAAACTCTTTATTTTTCAGTGGATTAACTTGCGCCGATTAATTGTTCATTTCAGTCACATTATATGAGATTGGGTTGTGAAAATCACTTCAGAGGATGGACAGCTTTTGCAATGGCTTTATACATTCTAACAGACTATTTCATGGCTTGTTTGTGGGTTAATTACATTCAATACCATGTTAATGTCTGTTTTTCAAAGGACAAGTTCTTCCAAAGGAGTACACTGTGCAAAAGTTACATTAGCCATGAAACATTCTCTGAAGTTTTGGTTGGAGTTTTACATTTTTGACCAATTATTAAATCTATTCATAAAAAGCACTACTTAAACAGCCATGAACTATTTACAACATAGACTAAATGTAATGTATTCATGATATTGATAAAAAAATGCATCAAGGAATAAATAGAGCACTTCCGGAACATTTGATTTCCAGCATTTCTGACCTCTGCCTATTGTCAGTGACATTAAAACAGTAGGAATTGTTAGGTTGCAATCTATCAGTAAAACAGTGAGTCATGCCGACTGTGATTCAGAGAACACAGCAAGCCTTCTGATTTTTACATTTCTATCAGTAAAAGAAGAGATTTTCACTTTTACAAGAGACACATTTTTGGTAAATCAAGATGCGAGATTTAAAATCAAGAAGCAATTTCCTTTTCGAGATTAAATGCAATGCTTAAGCATCTCTCTCATGAGCTTACACTTGAGTCTCTAATTGAATAGCTTTAATGGTAAGTAATTTGTGCTATAGTGCACTTTGCAATTGTGTGCACGTATGCTCTATAAAAGCAGATGAAAGTGTCTTGCTTCAAGGTCCTATTCATTATGATGGCCATGGTGACGATAACACCTGCCAAAAACTGAAAGATGCTCTGGAAACAGCACCATCGCTATTAGGGAAAGGCGTAGAGAAGATGTGAAACATTGTGTGTGTGTGTGTGTGTGTAGTTTTAAGTGAGTATTTGGCTAGAGATTTCACCGCTTCAATATGAACACTATCCAGATGGACGTTTTTCAGAAGGGATGCTCAACATGCTTTACATTGGGATATGCAATTGCTGTGTCAGTGGATTAAGGATGCTGCTAATTTGGATTTGCCATAATTATGTGAAAAATAAACAAAGGGAATTAAGACTCTAGTCTGAGATGACAAAGAGTATGTATATCCTAAATAGATATATCACAGCTTGCATATTTGTATGGCCTTGGTCCAGAACAAGCTTGTACCCTATAGTTCTACTCTATTTCAAGCAGGATTCTAATGCACCTTGTGAGATCGGGGAGTGAGGTCTACCTGCTTCTCTCTCATTAGCTGCCCTCTGCTACACAAACATCAGTACGTGACAACAGGGGAATGAGAATGTGTTGAAAAAAACCCAATAGGTTACACTTTAATTTGATGTTCACCTTTAGACGTCGTGTTGACTTTAACTTTGCAACTAACTCTTATTTTTAGAGAGAGAGAGATTAGATGTGCTTCTAAATATATATTATTGAGCATTAAAGTGCCAGTGAAATCAAAATTAAAGTGAGCTCAATCACTCTGACTGGCAGAGATGTGATATATAAATGCTGTTTTTTTGTTTTTTAAAGGGGAGGAGCTTCAGTTGAAATGAAGTCAAACATCAAACAAAACACGCTGTAGAAAATGCTGGGTTCCACACATTTGATTTGTGTTGGGCCAAATTCAGGGAAGTTGATAACTTATTAGCGTTTATTAATTTTAGTGGATTAAACATAAACTAATTAAGTTGTCTCCCCAAATAAACCCAAGAATTGTGTTGTTTCAGCTCATTTTAAATAAGTAGATTAAACAAACAGCAAACGTCATTTTTGAGTGCAGCTTTATTTACTTTTTATAGTAATGAAAAAAAATGTTTGGTTTGCTAAAGTAAGATAAATAACTAAAATATATAAGCTTAAACATATTTACCTGTAGCTCAGCACACCACTAATGTTCAGGCATATACAGCTTAACAAGTAAAAATGCTCAGCTTATATTGATTTTCAATTTACAACATTTCTTCCAAAGTTAAAATGACAAAGTTAGAGTATTAGTCATTCATAGCATTACATATCTATATTTAAGGTCAGAGCTGCATGCATTTTTTTAAATAAATGTAATCTTTTTCAAATAATTCATATTTCAAGAATTCAAATTGCCAGTGTGTAAAATGGATACTTTTCCTATTAGACTGGGTTGTGAAAATCCTATCAGTGGTTCTTGAGGTAGTTTTCAGGATTATCAGTTCTGACATATGATATGAATAGTTTGTGTTTGTGTGAAATATTGCAGGATGTATGAGGTGTAAAACTTGATTGCACCATCCAGTTGCTTCCTTTAAATTTCTCTTAAACTGACCCAACAGACGTAATTTCTTATTATGAATGACCTCCGTTAACCTTGTTTAATAACACAATGGCAGAAGGTGAACTCAAAAAATGCTGCTTGTTCAAACTACTTATTTAAAATGAGTTGAAACAACACAATTATTTTGTGTTTTTTTGGGTACAACTTAATTGTTTTATGTTCATTCATTCATTCATTCATTCATTCATCTTCTTTTCGGCTTAGTCCTAAAGTTAGTTTGCCACAGCGGAATGAACCGCCAACTTATCCAGCATATGTTTTACGCAGCGGATGCCCTTCCAGCTGCAACCCATCTCTGAGAAACATCCATACACACTCATTCACACACAAACACAATTTTAGCTTACCCAATTCACCTATACCACATGTATTCCTACCACCCGTAGGAAACCTACTCGAACACGGGGAGAACATGCAAACTCCACACAGAAATGCATGCCAACTGACCCAGCCGAGGCTCAAACCAGCGATTGTCTTGCTGTGAGGCGATTGTGCTAGCCACTACACCACCATGCTGCCCTGTTTTATGTTCAGTCCACTCCAAAAAGTGTTAACTTAATCTATTTGTGTTGGGACATATAAAGTAACTGTGTGCAACTGAGCATTATTTAAAGTGTTGTTCATGTTTTAACTGTATGAAAAGTGCCGAACCTCTGGGCTAAAGTTGTCGTGTTTTAAAAATCAAAAATACTTGAGAAGTGTTTGAATCTTACACATGCATTTGTTTCACCTTCACCCAAAGATTTCCATAATATATGACACTTGAGTCTGTGGTGAACGGTTTAGGAATTATGAGTGATTTTTGATCATGGTAGCGCCACCGTCAGGTTATATTATAGATGGGGTTTGCACTATTAGTTTAAGGCAGTGTTTCCCAACCTTGTTCCTGAAAGCACACTAACAGTACACAATTTCAACCTCTCTCTAATCAAATGAGAAGGGTGTAAATGGAAGTCAGAGCCAGCTCCAAGTGGGTGGAACTTGAGGTCCAAGTGGGCTGTACAAACCTGGAGTTTTTATTTATTTAATGTCTTGTACATGACAGGGAGTCCACTATTGTGTTTTATAAATGTCTACACCTACCCCAACCCTAAACCCAACCTCACAGTAACCTGATGTGTTTTATTAATGTCTACACCTAAACCATACCCCCTAAACCTAACCTCACAGTAACCTGATGTGTTTTATTAACATCTACACCTACTGTACCCCAACCCTAAACCCAACCTCACAGTAACCTGAGGTGTTTTATTAATATCTGCTCCACCTACACCACCTAAACCCAACCTACTTGTGGTTTAAGTCCCTCCCACTTGGAGGTTACCCAACCTACTTGCGGTGCAAATCCCTCCCACTTGGAGGTCTCCGGGCTGCAGCGATACCTACTTGAATCAAACACACCTAAATGAACTCATCATAACATAAGAAGAGATTCCAAAACCTGAAGTTGATGGATGAGATAAAAGAGACCTCCAAAATATGTACTGTTGGTGTGCTTCCAGAACCAGGCTGGGGAAACACTGGTTTAAGGACCACATGATGATCTGTGGTGAAGATCCTAACAATTGCAATAGGGTTTGAGTTCTACACTCTTGAATACTACTGAAATATCATTACATAATCACTGTACTAATATCAGGCCATCACTTACAGTGCATCTTGGTGACCTGCCTCCTCCGTCTGCTGTCCAGATGGATTTTCCAGCTGTCGTTGCTGTGATTGCTTCCCAGCTTGTCCGTCCTCTGCTTCTGCCCTCTGCCAAGCGCCAGGCCGATCATCAGATACAGCACGCTGATCATCATCATGGGCACAAAGTAGAAGAGTACAGTCGTGATCTGGATCACCAAGTTGTACATCCATTTGGGCTTGAGCAGGTTGCAGGTAGCCGATTCCTGAACCCTCTCTGGCAGATACTGGTACTGCAGGCCGTGAAGCGAGGTGTTCGGGACGGCGCAGAGCAGAGACATAGCCCAAACCCCAGCAATGACCCTTCGAGCGTGCTTGTTGGTGATAGCATAACGGGTTTTGAGTGGGTGAATCACAGCTATGTAACGCTCCACACTTAGCACTGTGACGTTTAGCACGGAAGCAAAGCAAACCGTCTCGAACAAGAAGATTTTAAAGCAGCAGATGCTCTCGCCGAAGGGGAAAGGGTAGTTCTGCCAAAGTTCATAAATTTCCAGAGGCATCCCGAAGAGTAGCACTAGAAGATCGGAGATGGCTAGGCTAAAGAGATACAAGTTGGTGGGAGTTTGCATTTTTCGATCTTTAGTGATCACAGCACAGGTCAGAAGGTTTCCTAAGACCCCGGTCATGAAGATGAGGATGTAAGTACAGGTTACCGGGAAGAAGAACGGAGATCGTCTTGGACCCAGAAGCTTAAACAGAACTTCGTCCATGGTCTGAAGGTAACAGTGTCCACTTTCGTTTCCGGTGAAGTTGAATGTAGTGCTGTTGCAGAACTCGTAATCCTGGTCTGATCCATTCACAGACTCACAAAGGCAGATTAGGGCCATAATGGGAATCCAAGGGTGATTAAATGAGGTTAAATGAGCCAGTCTTGAATCAGCACTGAAACTGCTACCTCCTGCATTGTTTCTTCTGCATGATGAAAGACCTGTGTCAAACAGATTAGTACAGGGAAGTACAGGCTATAAGTACATACATTAAGGGTAGACTGCAGAGAGGGTACGGCAGACAGAAATGCAATCTCCTTTCATGCATTATGATGTTTTCATCAGTTCTGAATATATTCTATATATAACTATATATTTATACACTCTCATAAATAAAGGTACACGATCTGTCACTGGGGTGGTACCTTTTCGAAAGGTACAAATTTGTAGTTAAAAGGTCCATATTAATACCTCAAGGGTACATACAGTATTAGTACCTAAAAAGTACAAAAGTGTTCTCTTAAAAATTTTAAGTACGAATTTATACTTTTGAGGTACCAATATGGACCCTTTAAGTACAAATGTGTACCTTTTGAAAAGGTACCACCCCAGTGACAGCTCACATACCTTTTTTTCTGAGAGTGTATATAACTGAATGTTCTCTAGGGCGACACGATGGCTCAGTGTTTAGCAATGTCGCCTCACAGCAAGAAATTTGCTGGTTCGAGTCCTGACTGGGCCAGTTAGCATTTCTGTGTGGAATTTGAATGTTTTTCTCATGTTCACGTGGGTTTCCTTCGGGTGCTCCGGTTTCCCCCACAAGTCCAAAGACATGCACTATAGGTTAATTGAATAAACTTAAATTGGACTAAAATATGTGTGAGAAGAGTTTATGAATGTTTTCCAATGCTGGGTTGCAGCTGGATGGGCATCTGCTATATAAAACATATACTGGAATAGCTGGCGGTACATTCCACTGTGGCAACCCCTGATGACTAAAGAGACTAAGCCAAAGGAAAATGAAACAATGAATGAATGAATGTTCTCTCCAGCTCACCCTTCTCAGTGTTAGCTTTTCTGGGGGTTTAACAGCAAATCAAAGAGATTTTGCCTTTGATTATGCATGAATTGTGTAAAGTGGATTCATTGCACATGAATGGAATGATGCAATTGATCATGGATACATATATAGATACTATCTATATATTTTATATAGATAATCAACACATACACATTTTCTAGATTTAGGATATATAGTTGTGTTTTTAAGTAAAACATAATTATTTTTTTATTTCTGTTAACTACACACTGACAATGCTGGGTTGTTTTATTCCAATATTGGGGCAAATACAGACAAACCAAAACGCTGGTTTAAAAGTTAATTTAAATTTAATTGAAAAAAATACCCAATGTTGAATATGTTTATATTTGATCCAACGTTGGAATAAAAAAAACATAATTTTGTAGAGTGTACTGATGACATTTCAAACATTTTCAAACATGGTTACATTAAACTAAAAGATAAATTAAATCAAGATTCTCAATCACAACAGATTGTGGGGGGGGGGGGGGGGGAAAAAAAAAAAATATGTAAAAATTATGGAATGGTTTGTCCCAATTTGGAGTAATCAATGTTATCTGCTCTCAACCTGATTAAACTGGTTTGTGGAAAATGACAGCTGTTTCATTAACCAGCCTATAGTGTTCTCTTTTAGCTACTACAGCCACACAGTGTATGCCTAGTCATATCCATCATCTACATTTGAGGATAAAATTCAAACTAGCTGCTGACTAGCTTGGAGCTAAAAGACCATGTCAAAACAGCTGTCATCGGAAAGGTGACATGTTATCATAACTCTGTTATTGGATGGCTAACATAATGGTAACACAATCCATTGGAAGAGTTTTAAAAATGCCCCATTTTGTCTGACCAATTTCCCAATATTTAAGAGGTCCTGCCACTCATTTGTCTCTCTTTACCTGATGAACCACATTTACTGGACTCAGTCTGAATGTAATCAATCTCAATCTGAAACGCTTACTGTACAGTGGATTGCCATGAGCCAGGAAATACATACCTCCTATAATTCTCATTTGCTATTAATAAAAAACAATAACTTGATCATTCGAAACAAATGTATCACGACAGTATTATAAAGCAATATAAAATCAGTTTTGAATATTGAATATAAACCTAACCAAAAAAAATCATTACATATACAGTTTATATGTAGCCTTTAAAAACATTTAGATATTTAATTTTTAATATATTATTTCGATGTGTATTTTGCATATATGAGCCACACAGGCAACTGAATGTGAGTTTACAAATCTAGCATAAACAAATGCTTCATGATTAAAAATATAATGTAAGCATTTTGTGTTGTAAAGTTAAGAGATGCAGGAAAACACGCACCTTTCCAGCGTACGTCTTCAGTGCACGCGCGTCGCATCCAGACTTGTGCTTAACTTCATGATGACCACCGGGCACGCAAATATTTAAAATAATCGATGTAAGGAATCACTATTTGCAAAACTAAGATCTTGCAGCGATAACAGGTGCTTCCAGAGCCTGTGCCTTCACTGAGTTGCTCGGATGATGGGTCTTTGCGGTAAGACGCACCCAAACATCCAATGAGATGATGACAGACTAAGGGCTTTCATCCTTCTCACTGTTCGCTTCTCGTGGGTTTCACCGGCAAATCAAACGGCTTTTGCCTTTGATTGTTTATGCGTGCGTTGTTTTCGAGTGGATTCAGTGCACCAGGCTGGAAGGAGGCAATTGATGATGGATAGGTGCGCGCGCGTTTCCGTGTCCATCTCCAGTCTCTCTCGTTCAGTAGGAGAGTGGTGTAACAGGTTGAGATTCAACGCGTTATGTTTCAAATGGTAATATAATATTTACATATTTTGGTCCAGTTAAAGTTGATAAGAATTTATATAAACTGTAAAGTGCTCTTGATGTAACATATATTAAAAATTTGAACTGAA
The DNA here is from genome assembly GCA_903798205.1 of Danio tinwini. Taxonomy (NCBI): domain Eukaryota; kingdom Metazoa; phylum Chordata; class Actinopteri; order Cypriniformes; family Danionidae; genus Danio; species Danio tinwini. Next base: position 10,971,357 of record CAIGQZ010032461.1, on the reverse strand, counting down.
ACTATCGAAACAATTTCTCTTGATATGAGGCGCAAAACAGCATATTACAATGCTTTCTGAAATATCACGTGACATTGCTAAAACTGAACTGAAAATACATAATCATGAAATAATACACTACGTTAAAAATTATGCATAATTATATTTAAATTAAATGTATAAGTTAAATTATCAAGGCACATTATATTGCATGGAATTCCAATCTAAAAAAAAAAAACATACAGTATTATGTTATTATTTAATGTCTAAATAAATATAACTGTTACACTGAATGATGTTGGAATGTTATTACTTATATTTTAGCATCAACATTTTATATAATTTTCTGTCACAAAAACTTATTTTAAACAATTTACATTGTTAATTTCATTGATATTTAAGTATCCATTAAACTACTGGCTTATTGCCTGCTTTTTATTAAGATATTGACTGTTTATTACTTGTAAAGCATAATTAATTTTTCTTCATCCAAAATCCTAACCAATGCCTAAACCCAAACACTACTATCTATTAACAAGCAGCAAATAAATACTTTATATAGCTAAAAATATTTGTAAGTAATTTTGTTAATAGCAAAAATTGTATACCTTAAAGGGGACCTTATTAAGCAAAAATCACTTTTTATAAGAGGTTTAAACACTGGTGTGCATGTGCCAATAGTGTGTGAATATAGCCTGTTATGGTAAAAATGGAATCATTTTATATTTATAATCACACTTCATAAAAAAACTGTCTGCTAAAAAACTTTGATTTACATTCTCCCATTGAACATGTCATTAGAGGAGGGAAGTCCTGCAAATTAGTGACAAGTGAAGATTTCACCAAGATAATGTTTGTCCTGTTTTAAATCTGCAGCTATGCTGAGGTAAAAATAGTATGCAAGCCGAATAGTATGTCAGAATTCAGTATGTAAAAAAACATGCGAAAAGGGGGCAGTGCGGTGGCGCAGTGGGTAGTGATGTCGCCTTACAGCAATAAGGTCACTGGTTCGAACCTCGGCTTTGTCAGTTGCCATTTCTGTGTGGAGTTTGCATGTTCTTCTTGCGTTCACGTGGGTTTCCTCCGGGTGCTCCGGTTTCCCCCACAAGTCCAAAGGCATAAATGAATTGGGTAAGCTAAAAATGGCCCGCAGTGTGTGTGAATGACAGTGTATGGATGTTTCTCAGTGATAGGTTGCAGTGGAAGGGCATCCGCTGCCTAAAACATATGCTGGATAAGTTGGCGGTTCATTCCGCTTTGGCGACCCCTGATTAATAAAGGGACTAAGATGAAAAGAAAATGAATGAATGAGTATGTGAGAAGTATGGGATAATCTACAACTTCTGGCGACATTCTGAAACGTGCATCCCAATGGATGCTACGCTATTCCATGATATCACATGAAAGAATTCACGAATGGGAATGAAGCAATGCAAATGATGTGAGTAGTTCCAACACAATCTCACAGCAATTCATAACTTTTTGATTTAGTGGCTAATTCGTTTGAACTGTGATCTCATTCGTACAATTTAGTATTTGCTTATTCCCCAATTACGATTGGGTTTAGGGGCGGGGTTGGCCACACCTCCTTTTTAAAATCGTACATTTTTGTACGACTGAACTTGTACAAATTAGTCACTAAACTGACAAAACCTTGTGAGATCAGGCTGGTATAGGTCACGACAAATGGCAGATGTATTATGTCCGAGTTTCATTTATACTTTTCAATTTTATATAGAACATACTTTTCTTACGGTTGTGTAGTTAATTCAAAATCAAATGTACAGTAGTACATACTCGAGTAGCAGGTGATTTTGGGTACAGCCATGGACTTTTTTAGCTCCACCCTCTTTTTAAAAAGACAACAATCTCATTTGAATTTAAAGCGACAGTCACCAAAAGCGCAATTTGAATCAAAGCCTAAAAGGGGCAGTTTCAAAGATTTTTAAAAATAAAAATAAATATTTTGAAATATTCAAAATACCCCATTTTGAAAATAAATATTTTTATGAATTTCTCAGTGAATATAGGCAACGTATTTTGGTGCTTTTAAACAAAACAGATTTATTAAACAGATATTCATTCATTCATTTATTCATTTATTTCCTTTTTGGCTTAGTCCCTTTATTCATCAGGGGTCACCACAGCGGAATGAACCGCCAAATTATCCAGCATATGTTTTACGCAGCCCTTCCAGCTCCAACCCATCACTGGGCAACATCCATACACATTTACATTCACACACATACACTATGACCAATTTAGTTTATTCAATTTATGTATACTGCATGTTTTTGGACTGTGGGGGAAACCCACATAATTTTCTATATTGTATTTAATATTTTTCTATAACATAAATTTGGGTGTACTAGTTTTTGGACCATTATCGTAAGTTATTTTGTTAGATAAGCTTCAGATTTGGCTTCAGTACTGACTAATCTAATGTATATGCACACATATAGTATTGTATAGCTTCCTATTAAAGATTTGAATTTAAAATATAGATTTGTGAGGGGTGCACTTATATATGCTGAGCACTATATATTGAGTACAAAACTCTATATGCATACAGTATAAAACTAGTCTCCAGAGCCTCACTTTTCTAATAAAAAAATCCATCCTTTTAAATTGTTCAAAAAACCTTGATTCACAAAGATGAATTGCTTTCTCTTTCCTCAGAAATGTTTTGTAAAACTATTGGATGCTGTTTCTGTCTCTTTGATTTGCTTCTAGGCTCAAAACATTAAAGAGATTGGTTATGCGGCACAATATGCAGTCAATTCAAAAACACCTTTGGGTCAAACTAATTCAGAACATTTTCATGCTTGGATTCCCTTCAGCTGTATTCATGCAGACATTCTTCAAATTACAGTTCTGCATATTTCCTTTCTACATGTGAGTGGGTGAATAAGTTCAGACTATCATGTTGTTGTTTTATCCACACTAGCTTGCACGTGCAGCTGTACAATAACAATAAACCAAATCACAGAGGCGTAACAGATTAAAGATCTTCAACAAGCCCTTTACAACAAGGAAGTCGATAGAAAATATCTATATGTGATATAATCACTTTGAATAGAAGGGCTCAGTGTTTGACAACAATCTGTGGTCAGTTTTGTACAGCAAAACATTTTGTTCCTCAGCATATTTTTGCAGATGTTAAAAGTGTATGTAAGCTATTATGAATATGCATTTAATTGCAATGCAACAGCAGAACCAATGGTAAATTGTACCAGCTTGTCAAATACCAATGTGGTTACTTAAAGATTAATTACAATATAGGGAATGTCTAAGCAAAGATTTTTAATGCAATAATAGCTGAGAGATAGAGGTAAAATGGAAAGTCCATTCATTATAATGTGCTTCTTGTTTTACCCTGCGCACTGATGCACCAACAAATCTGTCAAGTCTAATTTATTTGATAGATTAATTTATTAGATTACTGGTGCAATATGAGCATCAATATTAAATCGTCATCAGTAATAGAAACTAAAAGAATATATTACTATAATAAATTATTAATACTAACTAATATATTTAAAATTACTATAATAAATGTTTCATACTAACTAATACAATATTTAAAAAAAAACTAAAATTTTCCCAATTCAAAAGCATTAGATCCATAGAGAACATGAAGGTTACATAAGATAAGATTAGATAAGATAACCCATGCACAACATGGTACGGCGATACAGATTAAAGCCATTTCAGTGCCCAGCAATACATTTAATAGGCAACTAAATGACACCATATAATCTTCAATTGTCATCTTTCAGACAAAGTTATTGTTTAGCAGATAGTTTTGTCCAAAAAGATTATTCCGTTCTTTACTGCAAGGGCAACACATGCTTATAACCTTCTGGAGGGGCACGTATCTCTATTGTGAATGTTTCTAGGACAACCGACAAAACACACATAACCCAACAAAATCATAAATGAGAAGAGTCCAGAAGGCTGTGTCCTTTAGCAAAATCAATTCTGCATGGATGGGTGGGCTGACATTGTGATAATGGGATTTATGTTGTCAAAAGTGCTGACGTTTTATATTTAAAAGATTTTTATATAATATACTATTTATGATAAAAATGAAGAATTCTATCACTTTTTTGTCAATTTAATAAGCCATTTATGACTTTTGCTTCAAACTTCTAATTTGCTGCTTATTAATAGTTATTAGGGATAGATTGATATATAGATTGGGGATAGATTGTAGATAGGTTAAGTATTTTGTAGAAATATGGAGATAGAATATGATTATGTAATACTGTGTGTTTATAAGTACAAACAAACAGCGAATTGATATACTTAAATTAAAGTGTTACAAAAAAATCTAATTAGACTATAAAAAAAGCATAGTTTTATAATTTTTTATTTTAATAGGCTTCTAAGGTACAATTGTCAACAAGGATTTTCAATCAGGTTTAGGTCAGGCCAGCCATTTCATTATTTCAATGTTTTCAGCTGCAATGCACTGCTTTACCTGTTTAGTGTAAAAGTGTTCATTGTCTTAAATGAAAACTGCTGGCTGATGAATGTAGGCAAAGAACTGTGTTAAACCAGTTATCCTTAGAGATTCTCTGCATTATCTTGTCCTCTCATTCATTCGTCTTTCATGGACGACCAGCCTTTTTGGGAAATTTGAATGAGAGAATAACATTGTGAAGATACAGTATTCTACAAATAAAACATTTGGAATGACCAGGTTCTCTTGCTTTGTCCTGCAAAGTCAGTGAAAACTGGAAAATTTGTCTGTCAATTAAATGTCAATTGTTTTATTTTTAAGGAATTAACACCCATAACCAGTTTAGGCATGTGAAAATCTCTACTATTTTTGTGTTCTCTTTCAAATATCTATTTATTTTTAATAAACAAAAAAATGTGTGTGTTCAACAAAAAAAGCTATTTGAAAGAAAAGAATAGAATTTGTTTTTCTTTCAGTGGAAGTCAAAGGTTACAAGTGAATCACTTCATTTTTAGGTGAACTATTCCTTTAAAACACTCTTGTATTCCTGTTAGGATGACTTAAAAGGGGACAAAGCAGTTACCTTGAAATTTTAGAAAACTGTCGGTTGTTCTCTCATTAATTAAATATATCTAATATTAGTTGCTTGTAAACCTTAACTATTTAAAACATTCCAATAACTTTGCAGTTTTATTTTTAACCGCTAGAGGGCCAAACGTTATGTATTCCAGCTTAACAAATACCATTTTTTGTATTCTTGCTTTACAAATGCCATGACGCAATCTTCATGGCAAATCCTCTAACATGGACAGTCTTGTGACATTTTACTTTTTATACATGATTTCAAAGCAAACTATATTGCCCAGCCAAACAATATAGTATCATATGAGGAGTCACAAGTGTCTTCATTCTTTACCCTAGAGAAATTCACAGCACGTCACCTGACAACTACAAACCAACTATGACACTGTGCTTCTGTTGTTATTCACATCCCGATAAAAAACTTCCCTGGTCGCGCTTGGCCATTTTCATTGCCGTTGCCTGTCGGTAAATGCTACAGTCGCATGAACAAAGTCATCCTTGAGTGAGCTCTCTGTTCGTTTATATATCGACTCCTGCACTGTTGCCACAGTGAAGACGAGTCCTAAATCCAAAAACCTTGAGTCAGTCTTCAGTTAACTGACATGTTTGCAAACACATTTAATCATTTATGAGTCAGACTGCTTTTCTGTTTGGAGGCTCAATGTGTCCAATGAGGCGATCAGAATGAATTGTGTGTTCATTAAGTTTCTAATGAATCTGTCAGCAGGATGGGAGGAGGATATGATGGTGTGAGGCAGCTCAGGCAGGGGTCTAAAAAACACCTACAAAGTCTAAACATTTAAACCTGTGAAGTTACATTTAAACAGTTCAATGAAAGAAATCTCATGAGGCTGCTAATGGAATGTAAGCCATGAGTTACTTAGCCAGCGGCAGGACGTTGATGCACTGAGTTGCTGTGTGTTAAACATGTCAGTGTTTACGAATAGATTATACAAATAGTGTTTATAAATCCAACAGAACATGAGTAATCTTGACAAACTATACATCTGTTTAAAGCTACAACCCTCAAGCAGTGATTGTAGCTTGCTGTTTTTCAATGGAAAACTTATAAAGAATATATTTGCTAAATTTGAGTAAGGAGTACTAACCTAAGCTATATATTTAACAGGTCTTGTCATACAAAGTTCTGTTAAGGGTTACACATCAAAGATCAAAAATCTCTTGTGGGGTATTCCAGACACATACAAATAAAAGCAACACACTTAAATTAAAACATTACATTTCCTCTCAGCCACCTTTCCCAGAATAAAGACATTTTAATACTTTTAAATCTTCTGTACTTCCATATCATGCACCTCTTTTACAATTTCATGCCATTCACCTACAGATGGAGGATCTTCCTTGAGCCATTTCTTTGTAATGGCCTTAACCTATAATATTTATACTAATTTTTTTCCATCAAAAAGCCTAGGCTCATTGGAAATACATGCCTCAACCTACATTTTTAAATACATTGCTCCGGGTACATTTTGTTGTACGTTTTAGATGACAAATCTACTAGAGGGCGCAGATTGTTTTTGTGAATCTGAAAAATGTTACTTAGTCTTAGAGTATGTTTTGTGGTACGTTTTAGATACACATCCTTCTTGTACACGAAGTCATGGCTTGTCGTAGAGACCACCAAGTGAATCATTGACTTACAGTAAACCCTTCCCTAAACCCGACTATTAATGTTTTAAAAAGCAAAAGTAAGAAAAAAGTGAACTGTGACTACTTAATTTTACCTTGATTTTACATTACTTTTATCTTTTTTGAGTGGAACAGTGCTTCACCAACCTGAACATGAGCACTGCATCACAAGTGGCAAGGTCTACAACTCATTCATTCATTTATTTTCTTTTTTGTTTAGTCCCTTTTTTAATCAGGGGTCACCAAAGTGGAATGAACCGCCAACTTATCCATCATACACTGCAAAAAATACATTTATTACTTGTCTTGTTTCTAGTCCAAATATCTAAAAATTCTTATTTCAAGAAGCATTTTCTAGGCAAACAAAATATATTGTCTTGTTTTCAGAAATAATATGGCAAAATTAAGTGAGTTTTTCTTTAAAACAAGCAAAACAATCTTGTTTTCCCTTTTGACATAAGATTTTTTGGGCAGATTATTTTGCTTGTTTAAAGGAAAAACTCACTTAATTTTGGCACATTATTTCTGAAAGCAAGACAATAGGTTTTGCTTGTCTAGAAAATTGTTCTTGATTTAAGAATTGTTAGATATTTGGACTAGAAACAAGACAAAAAAATCTAAGTAAGAAAATACTTTTTTGCAGTGTATGTTTTACACAATTTAGCTTACCCAATTCACCTATAGCGCATGTCTTTCGATTTGTGGGGGAAACCAGAGCACCCAGAGTAAACCGACGTGAACACGGGGAGAACACACAAACTTCACACAGAAATGCCAACTGACCCAGCCGAGGTTCGAACCAGTGACCTTCTTACTGTTTGATCTGATTGGCTGATGCCTGCATCGGTGCTTGAAAAGTAGAATTTTTTTGCCACAAGCAAAGGACCCAATGTAACTTGATGATGACTCAGTGGTTAGCACGGTTGCTGATAATTGGATTAAGTAAATTAGCCATAGTGAGTGAGTGAGTGGGTGGTTCATTGATTAAAATAAAATGATAAAGAAGGAAGTAAGCTGAGTGAGTGAGTGAGTATAATGTCAAATTGGACACAACCTGAAACAATCAATTTTGGCTGATTGGTTTAAGTTAAAGCTGTTAACTGAACAAATTACACAGTAATGATGAATTCTAAAACTTGCAGAAGTTCTAATAGTACAAGTAAAATATCGAGAGGATTTGATTCCTCATTTCATGACTACACTAAGAAACATAAACCATTAAAAAAAGATGAGAGATTTTCACAAATGGTCCCAGATTTACAATTTCCTGTACATGGGGAAGACATATCAAACTCTTTACTATGGAAAATTGATGACTCCTCACTCCATGAGGCACTCAATTTAGTGAGAGATAATGTAAGCACTGTCACATAAATGTTAAACTATTGTAAACCTCTGGCCCAAAGGAGTTAATGTCTCACAGATAAAAATTCTACAGGTTTATACAAGAACAAAAGGAGGGGCATATATTAAAAAAGCTGTATTTTTTGTAGATACTTTGATAGTTTATAAAAAATTAAGGTGCATTTATAATATATTTTTTATTTATAATAAAATATAGGTCATGACCTGACATAAAACGCAAACATTTTTAGAGTTTAGCAGCTTTATAGGCGCAAATCATTGCTATCATCATTTGGGATGTGAGAAGCAGATTTAATATGTGATCTACTGTAACCTCATTCACAAATGATTGTCTCCTTTACGGCTTCGGTCTGACAATGATGAGGACATACGAAAGATAAGAAAAGATCTCCTGCATTTATAAAATCAGCAATTCATCAACTAGACACAACACAAAGAACATGCAACATATTAGTATCTAACATCATTTAGATTACTTTAAATCTCATGACGTGCTTCGGTGCTAGTAAAACTGTTTTTCCACACAGAGACTGTGAGAGAGACAGACGAGTTTTGAAATGTCTCGTTTTTATAGTTCAGTTAAAGTGTAATGAGTGACACTAAAATGAGTTTATTGTTTATACTGTAGTATCAGTTTTTTCTTCATCTTTAAATCAGTTTATGTATTGAAATATTGTAGATCCTGATGTTTATACTGAAATAAAAATTTGTAAAATCGACAGTAACAAATGGCAGTCATAATTTAACCTTTAAAAATACATTAGGAACGTAAAAGAAATGTATAAATTTTACAATAAATTACTGTAGTTTTTGGTCATACACTAATGTTATGAAGTAGTTTTGAACATCTACTCAACTTAACTTTGTAAAACAGACAAAAACAGAACTATTAACATGTGTGGGTGAGAAAGTCATATGATAAGCAAATGCTCATCACAAACGACTTTTTCCACAAGCAGAGAAAAGCATACTAATCACCGTCCACTTTATTAGGTACACCTTACTAGTACCGGGTTGGACCCCCTTTTGCCTGACACAATGCTCAAATGGTACTAATGGGCTTAAACTGTGCCAAGAAAATATCCCCCACACCAATACACCACCAGCAGCAGCCTAAATTGTTAATACAAGGCAGATGCTTTCATGTTGTTGATGTCAAATTCTGACCCTACCATCTGAATGTCGCAGCAGAAATCGAGACTCATCAGACCAGGCAACGTTTTTCCAATCTTTTATTGTCCAATTTTGGTGAGCGAATTGTAGCCTCAGTTTCCTGTTTTTAGCTGACAGGAGTGGCACCCAGTGTGGTCTTCTGCTGCTGTAGCCCATCTGCCTCAAGGTTGGACATGTTGTGCGCTCAGAGATGCTTTTCTGTATACCTTAGTTGTAACGAGCAGTTATTTGAATTACTGTTGCTTTTCTATCAGCTCAAACCAGTCTGGCCATTCTCCTCTGATCGCTGGCATCAACAAGGCATTTGCGCCCACAAAACTGCCACTCAGTGGATATTTTCTCTTTTTCAGACCATTCTCTGTAAATCCTAGAGAAAATCACAGTAGATCAGCAGTTTCTGAAATACTCAGACCAGCCCTTCTGGCACCAACAACCATGCCATGTTCAAAGTCACTTAAATCACCATTCTTCTCCATTCTGATGCTCGGTTTGAACTGCAGCAGATCGTCTTGACCATGTCTACATGCCTAAATGCATTGAGTTGCTGCCATGAGATTGGCTGATTCAAAATTTGTGTTAATGAGCAGTTGGACAGGTTTACCAAAAAATGACCAATGAGTGTACACATAACATTAAAGTACTGCAATTAACATTTTTATCAACATTAGATGTAACAAAACTCTAATGTGCAAAATTTAAGAGAAAAAAAGTATAAAAAGAACACAATATTGTCAATAAAAAGCATCAAAAGTAAAGTGTCATGCATGGAATTCTGGAAAAGTGCATTTACGATTATTCACCAATAAGGAAACTGTTAAACAGGTTACAGATTTTTACCATAACACTTTTACAGTTTTTTACCGTTGAAATCACACTGAAAATGACATTTTTTTTTTACAATTACCACTTTTGGTTTGAAAAATGTAACTAAAACTTGTCAAAGTTACTTTTCAATCATTTGAAACAAATATGTTTCATAAGAAGAAATAACAGTAAAAATTGCTTACAGCTCTTTACTGTTTTTTTAGTACAGTAATTTACATGACCAACCTGTAAAACATATAATTTCAAACTACTAAAAATGTCAATAAAAGTCCCTTTGTTGTACTTTTTAACTTAAAAGTTTTACCACAGCAAAATCAGGCTTTTATAATGCATTATAGAAAGTAAATAAAGTAAATGAAATTAAATAGAATGACATACCATAGATAGAACAAAAAACAACAACATTTGAATCACAAAATATGGAAAACGTTACTTTTACGATACATTTTAATGTCTACAATAGACAAACATCTCTTTTTGGAAAGGTTTACTTAGATAGCATTGGAAGCAGTCAATCAATACTAGAAAATTATTAAATTATACAGGGATGCGGCTGTAATATTAGTCATAAAAATCTGTCCGATTTACAAGCAAAGCTTCTTTATTAGCATTTTATATGTGCTGTTTCCTTCTTGGAACAAATAGAAAAAAACAATGCAATTACACAGTCTGCTGACACTGAATTGACTGATATATTATCTCTCACGTTTCAAATTACTATGTTAATTCATTTTTTTCCCTCAGCCATAAAGTGGCTGATTACAAACTGATTACTATTTATACAAGTGAAAAATGTGAAGGTCCTAAAAACAAATTTAGACTCTATATCAATGTTACACATTAATGTAATGTTGAAACTATGCCAATTACCTCTTGTTACACAATGGCAGGGTTCTGTTAATATATACAATTATTTTGTGATGAATAAAAACTAAAGAGCTTGAACCTAGGGATGTTCAAGGACATTCAAGTATACAAGTACATTTTGCTTTGATTTGTTGTTTTAAAATGATTCTTTAAAAGAAATATCAAAGTAAATCAAACTAACTCAACTGAGGCATATACAGTATTTAGGCAATTAGCATTTGTATGCTTAAAACTGTTTATTGCTGTTACACAGAGACGTTTGTTTATGGGAAAAATGTTGAAAAAATGAGGCTTAGCCGATGTAGCACTATGGTGCAAAGGTGCTTTTATTTACAGTGCAAGTGTCCAATAAAAAAAAAATTAATCCCAGAAATAATGATGCTGCCCAACATAAAAAAAATCAAACAAAACATAATAAAATAAATATATACAAAGTATTCACTTTCCAGATTCTCAATAACTTTACCACTCACCCTTACGCCACCACAAATATCTGAATTTTATTTTCTTTACTCAGAATTATACATTTATACAAAAAATATTGACTGTTACTACTAGTATTTAGTTACAATACATTACATTTTTTTGATACAACTTTTGCTGTGTTAATGCAAATTGAATGTTGTGCATTTTTATTGTGATTTCTATTGTGAATGCAAAATGTGCATTTTTATTAAAATTGTTAAAGGTAGTTAAATAATATTAATTCCCTTTTATAAATCAAGTTTTTTATAAAGTTTTACACTCAAGTAAAATGTTACTTTTTACTGTTTAGTTTAAAACAACAGTGGCATTACTCATTGACTACTACTGTGTTTTGGTTTTTGACTATTGAAGTCAATGTGTACCATGTAATGTAATGTAATGTAATGTGTATTTATATAGCACATTTTGTTGTGTATTGCCATACACCCAAAGCACTTCACAATCATGAGACGGGGTGCTGCATCTACTTGGATGATGCCGCAGAAGCCACAGGACAACGGCGCCAGTGCGCTCATCACACACCAGAATTATGAATTATGAATTAAATAATCTGGATAACAAAAGTCAATTACATAACCTCAAGTTAAGCATGAATATAAAACAGTCTAAATATATCCTCATTCTTTCCTTACATGTGTGGCTTCAGTTTCCAGGTAGCTTTGACTTCCTTATCAATCAGACTCGTGCATTAATTGAAGTTCCATGTTTCCTTTTCGAGTGCAAAGATCAAGATGACGAGCTGAATTACTGGCCCGTGTTGTTGAGTCACCATTGTGGGCATGTTGTCTCCGCTCCCTGTGCCTGATAGCAGATTTCACAAGATCTGTGAGTGGGCTGATTTGATTATCTGACTGTAAGACAAATAAATTGGATAGAAAGGGTAAAACGACAACATGATGAAGTGAAGTTCTCCCAACACATGGATATTTTTGTAAAGGGATAGTTTACCTAAAAATTTAATTCAGCCATCATTTACTAAATTTTTCCACAGAATACAGTAACACTCTTCACTATGAGCATTGCTTGTTGGATAGTTTCTATGTATTTTTATGTTCTAAAATAATTTTCTTTCCTTAGTACATGTGTGATTTAAAAAGCCCTGATAGAAAAAATAATACCACATTTTTTTTGGATAGAGTAAATTAAGTAGGCTAGTATTTTTCACTGCATCTATTTGAGGTATTTTATTTATTTATTCTCTCTTTGCTGTCCTGCTTTTACAGTCAATTACACCCTGTTATCTACATTTGGACCCATTAGATATCAAGACAATAAAAGTTTAGGGGCAAAGTACCTGATTAATTGCACCTCTTTAACACACTTAATTTATACTTAATACACAGTTACTTTGACTATTTTGTATATTACTCAAATGCTAATAAAAAATACAAATACAATAAATACAGAATTAAAAAACATATAATAAATAATAAATAAATAATAATAAATATAAAATTAGATTTTTAGACTAACTAGTCATTAAAATCATTTTCCCATGTGTGTGTGTGTGTATATATATATATATATATATGTATGTATGTATGTATGTATGTATGTATGTATGTATGTATGTAT
>CAIGQZ010032461.1:10943667-10957913 GCA_903798205.1 Danio tinwini | reverse complement strand
AGGGAGATCGGGAGGTTGCCGCTTGGAGGTATGTAAACAAAAGCACTTTATTTGGCCTTCAGAAAATAGAGGAAGATAACAGCAGTTTTTGCTTTAACTGCATATTCAAAACAAGTAAGCAGTTGTTTTTGGAACATTCCTTAGATATTCACTGTTTTATCCCACGTTAAATGAAGTGCCATCGCAAAATAATGGCAGTCTGTGCTGTATCTAATTCAAATCAAACATGGAAATCAAATTACGATATTATTAGGTGTTTTCATTGTACTCGCCAATGATGAAAAACTCAAAACGCTGATCCCGCACGAGCAAAGTTAGGGAGTGTCTCAAAAGTGCAAAACTACCACACTGTTAAAATGAGGTTTTTGCTCCCTGATAGCTATAAGTTATTTCATTTAGTTATACCAACAATATAATTCATATTAAAACAATAAGTTGTCTAAATTATTACACAGCATAATAACTACATTTTAAAAGAAGCGTTTTTTGGTTTGTACATTTTTACAGTCACTGTTAAAGTTAGACACTCCCTAACTTGCCTTTGTTGTAATCGTTTGTAGCTTCACAGTTAGCCTGTGCTTTGCTTTTGGTTAGTTACGTGATCAGAATGAAAAACGACCTGATCTGCAACTGTATTTTGTGATGACACATCTAAGGCTAAAGAAAAGAATGAATGTCTAAGGCTCGTCCATTATAAAAACAACTTAGTGCATTTAAGTGTCACACTGAATATATTTAATTTTTGAATATTTCCAAATGTCATTTGTGGAGCAGGTCATTTGCATTTAAAGGCCACCTATTTTACCTCTTTTTCAAGATTTAAGATAATTCTTTGGTGCCTACAGAGTGTGTCTGTAAAGTTTTAGCTCAAAACACCCATCAGATTATTTATTACGTTTCAGAGCATTGGGATTTTCTGCTCTGAACACAATGTGGCTGTTTTTGTTGCCTGTGTCTTTAATGCTAGTTCTCCCTGCCCACGGTTCCCACATGCCTTTCAGAGTGTGCCTCAATCTCCGTCTATGTCAGATAAACAGAGCAGTGACAGACATGAAGGAAGCAGATCTCATGTAACGTTTGTGAGAAATACTACAGTACAGGACTTTACCAATGATTATTACTTGATGTATTTGTTGTGGAGTAAAATCAAGCCTTTCTGCTATAATGAGTCACACACAATGTTGTTACAAAGTTCATGCGCGCATACACACACACACACACACACACACACACACACACACACACAGCCCACACATTTAACTTTGTGCTAATTTTGCAAATGTGGCAGGATACACGTTAATATCCACTGCTGTATGGATATGGATGCTGTATGCCCTTAGGTTATTGTACAAAATAAATCTGATTTAACGTCCACAAACTGGGATTGAAGCGTCTTCTTTTATAATTGTACTGACACAATGCAGCTCTTGTGATGAATTACAGCGATTTTACTGTATTTACTTAATTACAAACATGTGCTGTTTTAAAAACGTTTTAAACTTGCAAAACTCTTTCTTGATTACATTTGATGATGACTGATGATCACAGCAAGCTGAACAGATCTTTTAATCCCGGTTGCTTTGCGCACATCCTGTCTTGTTGAAATGATTATGCGCTTTACAATGGAGACATGTTAATACGTGGCTGTCAATCAATTAGGTGGGAGGGGAAACGGCACTCCCACATCACGTTGCGGTCTGCCTCAAAATAGGAGGCATTTGTATCCTATTTTATGGTCAGGAAATAAAAAAAATTTACTGTTTTTATATCACCCCGATATGACTGTGGACACACTATACACACATAGTTCTGTCCAAACAGCTTACAAAAGATGATTTTGTCAAAGGTGCCCCTTAAAGGTACACACAAACAAAAACAGCCTTTTTCTTTTTTTTCCCTTGCAAAAGTAGAACATTTGACCTGCTTTTATAAATAATAAGTGGAACACCAGAGATTTATTTGGCATATTGCCAAAAGTGGTAGGCTATTATATGACCCCTTTAAAATGATAATGTGTAAAACTGGAATTCAGGTTTAACATGTATGTTGATTAAAACAACACTGCATTTGTTCAGTACCCTACATAGGTGTACACAAAAATAGCTTAGTGTAAGTGTATCATTAAACCAAGTTTATTTTTGTACACCCCTGTGACTCTATTCTGTACTATGACTTTGTTTGTGGTTGTTTTTCAAAGGTGGAATTTGTTCCCAAGCTGATGTACTTGATGTTCCCGTGATGTTACCATTGTCCTGTCCCAAACGAAGGCCATTTGGCACATTTGCCACAAGAATTGCTCCGTTCAGACTGGCCTGAAGAAGTATCATGGAGATTGGTGATACAGATTAAATCATATGGATTTATAGGGGCTGGTTTATGTCCTTCACTTGGCCTTCCGTTTTCCAAGAGGCATCCCATTTGTTAGAAAATTAGAGAAGAAGTTTTACTTCACTAAAAATCATTGTAAATCTTCTGCCATTTGACATGCTCTTCCCTTCTGTCTGCGTCATCTACCATAAAATGTATTGCCAGGCTTGTGTAACATTCATCAAAATGTTGCAATGGATGATGCTTGAATTAAAAAAATGCACAAAAAGCTTCCATGAGCACCACAAGGAAATAAAACTAAAATGTAAGATGTTCTCCTTGTAAGTGGTGCCTTTTAAAACCTAGTTTTCAGTCCATTATGTTTGATTTAAGTACAAATGATGTGCTCTTATAAATGGAAGCTTTCATATGACCGATGATGTAAGTATCATTTCCCAAACCCATTGCTCCCCTCTCCACTTTTTTGATAAAATGAGTAAAATACAAACATTTAATGTAAGGCATTAGGGCAGTACATTAGTTATGGATTTTGTTTGTGTTATTGTAATTATTTTATATTGAAAATCTGAACAATTTTTTGGTCTCTGTTTCTGTATTAATCCAAGCTTATTATTTTTCTGTTTGCCTTTTTTGAGGTCAAAGATGCACAGGGGGTTTTAAACAATGAAAAAGAACAATTGCTAAAAAATAATAAGATATTTTTTTCATACATTAGAACATGTCCTGTTAGATGTTATATATTCCAAAGAAAAAAAGTCTATCCTATTTTTTACTGTGATTTACAAAAATATACTTTAGTGTAACAAGACTTCACATACAAAAAACTCTTCATATTCAGAATAAAAATAATTTGATGACAAATTAAAAAACAGTTTATAAGGATCCCTGTGCAGCCCCAAAATGTTAAGCCTTTATACTTTCCATAGACCTACAGGTTTTATACACATTAATAAAAAGTAGTGCTGTGCAAAGATTAATTACGAAGCTTGTTTTGAATATATTTTTGTCTGTACTGTGTATATTTATTATGTATACAGTGCTCCGCATAATTGAGTAAACCACGTTTTGAAAACAAATATTTGTATCCATTTCTCAGTGAATATAGGCAATGTATTTTGGTGCATTTAAACAAAACAAATTTATTAAACAGATATATTTATTAAAATAATATTTTAACATAATTAGAAATTAAAAGAGAATACAATTAAATTCAATTAAAATATTTAAAAATACTTACAACCTACTAAATTTCAACTAAAATTTTCAATTTATTTGCCTCTGTTGATTTTTCCTCTTTTAAAATTTGTATTTAATATTTTTCTATAACATAAAAGTTTGGGTGTACTAGTTTAGACATTTGTCATATGTTATTTCGTTAGATAAGCTCCAGATTTGACTTCAGTACTGACTAATCTAATGTATATGCACAAATATAATAAGTATAGCTTCCTATTAAAAATATGAATTTAAAAGATTGATTTGTGAGGGGTGTACTTATATATGCTGAGCACTGTATATGTGTGTACTGTGTATATTTATTATGTATATAAATACACACATGCTGGCATATATTTGACAAAATGTTTTTTTCGACTTGGATTTAATATATATATATATATATATATATATATGTGTGTATATGAAAATATATATACAAAAAAGTTTTGTTTTTATATTTGTGTGTTTGTGAAAAGAAAATGAATGAATACATTTTTTACAATATGAATTGTTATACATATTTTTAAAAACAAATATTTTTTTCTTAATTTAATTTGATGCAGACACCAAAATGTCATATTTATACATTTGACTATCTACATTTTTTTTGTAACATGTTTATTTAAGGTTATCAAAATGAATTTACAATGTGCTTTTACAAACAAAATCAAAGGCAAGTTTTACAAAAAATGTGCAGTGGGTTATAGAAATTATAGTAATCCTTAAATATAAGAAAATACGTAAATAATGCAATAGATAGATGGAGGTAAGGAAAAAAGAAGGAAAAAAAAAGCGTAACATCATACCATCTATAAGTACTAATACTAATGACTATCTACATATTTTTAGCACATTTAAATTTCCACTGTCCTGATTTCATTCTCACAGCTCTCAGTGCATCTAATGCAAAGGTCAAAGCAGTTCCTCTGTAATTAGGGCCATTAAACCATAAAGCGGTTTAAAACAGAATGCGCCTTCACAGGGAGGAGAATGTTGAAAAAATTAAGTAAACACCAAGCGAAATGATCATTGTCTCGGAGCCCCATGATAAGCGATATCAAAGTGAAGCATGGGAAGCTTCCCCTGAACAAACACTATAGAGAATTCGGCCTCTTCATGCCTGTCGTCATGATAAGCATGTGATACGTGTGTTGTGTATAAAGCACGCTGAAGTGTTTGTGTTCACCTGTGAGTGTGTCTGCAGTGCAAACCATCACGTATAATGACAAAGGAAGAGGCTTGGCCGATAAGAAGTCGCAATGGTGAAATTAAATTAGGCTACGTCATCAAGTGTGGGTGACATTACAGTCTCAGATCTAAGCCTTTCAAAAAACCTGCCGATATTTATAATTATACACCAATTGTGTAAAAGTTGCTTTCTTATGTATAGATTTGTCTATGCATTGTTGTGTTGAACTAAATATTTTTCATTATAATTCATGAATTTTAACAATGCTGTAAAGAAGAAACATTCTAATTAATGATTAAAGGGTTTATCAGGACCAGACTAGACATCAGTCTGTACATCAAATTGTTTATTATATGAGCACAAGGGACACAACTGGACAAAATGTCTTCATACATTAGAAGCATCTAAATAAATAACAGTTAATTATGATTATTATAATATGAACTTTCATATAGTGCACTTTTGGTCCTCCGTCTTTTGACCTGAATGCATGTTGATTTTATTGCATAATCACGATAAGTATGAAATTATCTTGTGGAAGTGCAACAAGGGTATGTTCTAGGTCTGTTTTATTTTTACTTTTTTTTGCACAAAGGCCGAGACTGAACATCTTGCGTCGAACTTGTGCAGATGTACAATGTGTTTGTATAAGACTGTATCAAAAATACAGCATACACATACATGTATGTATACGCATATACAACGCTCTAAGCTGTTCAGTTGCAATTTCTCCAGTGATTCTTCAAAAACACACTGATTTCTTGATTACTTGCTATTATTTTTGTAAAATGCTTTACTAATGTAATTTTTGCTGAATAACCGTTATAATTTATGGATAAAAAAATCTATGTCTAACCTTTGAACGTTATTGGCCAATAATTGGGTTATTTTGAACATAATTGGCTGATAACTGGGTTGTTTTTAATGGTATTTCCCTATAAGAAAATTTGGGTAATATATTAAAGCTTATTAATACTCTGAAAAAAATTATTCAAAGATGATTCCTTGGATTTCTCTTTTTTTATGTTAAGTGGTTGTTAACTGTATTTATTCATTTATTTTCTTTTTGGCTTAGTCCCTTTATTATTCCAGTGTCGCCACAGTGGAATAACTCGCCAAATTATCCAGCGTATGTTTTACACAGTGGATGCCCTTCCAGTTGCAACCCATCACTGGGAAACAACACTCATTCACACACATACACTACGGACAATTTAGCTTACCCAGTTCACCTATAGCGCATGTCTTTGGACTGTGGGAGAAAACAGAGCACCCGGAGGAAACCCACGCCAACACGAGGAGAACATGCAAACTTCACACAGAAATGCCTACTGTTAACAATTTTTTGGGGCTGAATTTAAGCAAACAAATTAAGTTGAGCTTTACTAATTTTTTTTGTTTAAATTTAATACACAATTTTGCAGACAAATTTTTTCAGTGTATTGTGTGTTTGTTTTTTTATCAAATTCAAAATAGATCAAGATCGAGACAGCAAGATTTTTTTTCATCCACCTTTATTAAAGTTATTGGTAAACAGGAATCTGTATTTTTAAGATGTTTTCCAGCCGAAGCAAATATTCTTAATTGTATACATTTAGTTGGTTCATTTTTGCCGAAAAAAACATATTTTTGTTATTCACACTAAGACGAGAATGGCTCTTAAAGAACTCTTTACTGAAAGGCTTTTTAAGAGAAAATATGTTATTTAGTCTCGATGGCTTTATGAAAAACATTTAATATTCAAAATACTGTCTATTCCACAAAAGATTATTGTTCCTTTAAGAACATAGAGATTCTTTATAGATCCAAAACAAGATTCATCAGAAGAATCACTTCAAAAAGCCCCATTTTGGAACCTTTGTCTTCAAGAATGAAGCTGCTGAACAGAACTTAACCATGATGGCAATTGGTAGATAATTCTGCACCTTAAATACAGTATATTGGAATGATGTTTATCACTGTAAACATTGTACACAAACATCCCCATTCATTTTTTACATAATGATCCCACAGAGCTTTTTTTCTGAAAGAAATGTGTTTATCAAAGATTGTTTCAGAAAAAAAGCCATTAAATGATGCTTTATGTGTATTTTTTATTCATGTGAGAAACATTTCATTTTATCTAAACAAGCTACACCATAACTACGCTTTAATGTATTGAGGTTGTTAGAAAAATGAGAAGAAAATAAAAAAAATCTTCATCTATAATTTTCAATTTCTTCCATTTCAAACTTTTTGGGGGGGATCAAGACCCACTAAACGTGCCCTAATTTTTTGGAAGTATTCATAAGGTAACCTAAATGGAACCCAGAGATTTATTTACTTTTGCAATACAACTTTCTTATACATAATGACTGTTACATTATTATCTGTAAAACAACAACCATCAATGACTAAATGCTTGCCCTTGATTGTGGTCAGGAAAACCTGACATAATACCACAAAATAAGGTGTAGCCTTGTTTTGATATTTGGCATTCTCATTGAATTTAAGCTGGCTGCCAACACAAAGGCACTATTGTCTGCCAGTTGTGTGGTTATTAATTAACCCTTAACCAGAGAATGAAGAACAGGCCACTAGGCAAACCTAACTAAAAGATCCATAAAAGTGCATGTCTCAACTGCAGATGAGGTCACGCAGGATTTATGAATTCTGTTTCACGACATCATAAAATTTATCCCATTTATTCATTAACAGCAAAGAAACAATGACCGCTTCTGATAGGTCGCCAGCCTGAGGTCTGTCCTTTATAAGTGTGACAGAAAGAGGCGTAAAGCAGAGATTGTTGTGTCGAGCAACTGACAAAGACACTACAGCTAAAGGCTTTTCGAGAAGAACCAGCCAACATGAAGACAGTTCTGTCCGTCGCTTTCCTCGTCGTGGCTCTTTGCCTGGTCTGTGATGCTGTGGAAGTCAAGGTAAGCTTAATATTATATTGGTTTCATTGCTGCTTTACTGTTATTAAAAACTTATTACTACTTTTACACATCTACAAATGATTTATGGATGCAATCGCTTTCCTTCATTTGCCAGCTGACCTCATTTTGAATTGTGTGTACTCATGCTTTTATTGAATACTTCTTTGAGTCATGCAAGCTATTATAAAGGATCGTTCATCCAAATGTCATTATGTTTAACTATAGAGGTCAGTTCTAATGCACTTGGCATTGAAAATTGAACTCATTCATTTATTTCAACAGGAAGGTGATTTTTCCTTTACATTGGAGTCAGTGAGAATTCTCCAGCAGTTGACTGAGCAACCAAAGACACAAAACCCTCGACTGGCCAAGACGAGCTACTATTCCGTATGTTCCAATCCAAGCCTGCCACAAGAGTTTGTGCCCTTGTGTATGCAGAGAGGAGCTACAATGTCCTTTGCTAGGCTAGGTAAGTTCTCTCATAAATGATAACTCATAAATGATTGTATATTTCATTGCTTGATGAACTCAAATGCCAATCTAACTTGAGTTACGTTTTCATCTGTTTCAGCATCTGTGCCTGTGGACGTCTGTGAAATATGTGCTTTCGCGGCTTGCACCGGCTGCTAATTCCCCCCGTCCTCCCCCTCACCTTCATTAAATGAAATCTGCATATATTCAATCATTGCCATAAGTTCAGAGTTGACCATATGAACATTTGAATATTGCCTGAATGGCAATCTAAAAATGGCAGCAGACGGTTGATGAACTGTTACTTTAACGCCCTTTCCTCTATTCGTTTCCCACATTTTTTTGTTACAGCACATATTTCATTTATTTAAAAAAAGTGTCTTTTTATTTTTCTATTTCTCTGGGTTGTGTACTCCTTTGTGTGTGGCGATGCCTCAGTGTTCAATAAAATGCATCAAATCTGATCTCTTTTTGCATTCTGTGTGTTATTTATATTGTTGGAAGAGTATTATTGATGTTACAGAGAAGATTTTACTGTCAATTTTAAGTAATTCACACTCTTACAGTTTTTTTCAGTCCCTTTGGTACATTTCTCAAATCAGAATTTGCAAAAGAGTAAGTGCATTCCTCAAAACAACGCGTACAAATAACAAAACACCATGGATTACTTGCAAAGCCCTGTCTCTTGCTTAAAATCCTTAGTTCACCTCTCAATTATATTTGTGTGTCAATGAACAGGTCAGTGCCGTCAGAATGACAAGTCCTTGTGTCATTGTGTATGGATGAAACAGTAAAATTACTTTGTCATGTTGTCACTATAACAGGGTACTCTGGAGGGGTGTTCTGAAGTAAACTATGGCATTTGTTTTGCTATGTGTACTGTATTTTGTTGAGAGATTGTATCGTGAAACAGAAAGGAAAAGACAGCACTGCATAGCATGAAGAAAAAACAAAACTTAAGTTGAAATGTAGAAATCTCCTTAAAGATGCACCTTTATTAGAAAAAAATCAAGATTCAGCTGTGGGAGTAATTTACCAATTGTAGACAGATTTATTCATTCATTTTTTTTTTTTTTTCTATAGCATGTCTTTGGAAACCGGAGCACCCGAAGGAAACCCACACCAACATGGGGAGAACATGCAAACTCCACACAGAAATGCCAAGTGACTCAGCTGAGGTCAAATTAATACATTTTGATCAACATGACATAAGCAATTGATAATGTAGGTAACATTCAACGCAGGCTCATTCTGATTAAGTACTTTTTCAGATCACAAATTTCACTCATGAGTGCCATTCATGCATGCTGTTAACATGTAAATCCACCAGAGGCTGCTGTTGACTGACTGACTGACCAACCGACCGACACCTCCACCCTCCTGCTTCCCTTAACTCAACCAATAGTATTTTAAAAAGCAGATATTAACCCACACAACTCACTGTGCCTTAACCCAACTGCATTATTTTAAAAAGCAATCCAGAAAAAGAAAAGCACTCACCTGATTTTTACTACGTTTTTAGATTTGAACATATTTTCACCCTGTTATTTGCATATTTTTTTCTTTTTTTTATCTTTTGTTTTTGTCTTACCTGCTTTCTGGAACCGTTCATCACCGGATTAAACCCCGTCGTCACGGTCAACTCAGCTCAGTATCTCAAGTCCGCCAATGTACATGTTAAGCTAACGGACAAACTGGTAACAGCGGAAAAGTCATCCATACACAGGTAAGCGGTCAGCTGGGTAGCGAGAAAAGGATCAGCATCATGGTAGCATTACTTTTAAAGATACAACGCAGCCATACACATTTCGGGCTACATAATTTCCAATCTCCAGAAACGTACGTAGGGCTACATTTTCAGAATGAGCCTATGTTGGAAACATCAGAGAATTGTACATAATCATTTGCATGAATGTACAAATGCATTTGCAACTTGCTGAAAGGAATGAGAAAGCTTCTTTGATGTGCACAAGTGACACTACAATGTGAAGAATGAACAGGAAATTTTGAGAATTTAAATTCTGATTTGAGAAATGTACCAAAGTGACTAAGAAAACTGTCAAAAAGTTCTGAGAATTTTTACAGGGATTTTATAATTGATTTTGACTGTTTTTTTTTTTTTTAATAATTCCATACGAGAACCTTTCAATAATCAGGTCTTAAAAGAACCATTTCATCCTTAGTCTGAAGAACAACTTTTTTCCACTACAGTATTAAGAGCTTTTTAAATGTTCTTGATGAAACCAGCAGTGCAAGAACCTTGTTTTTAAAGTGTTGTTTTAAGAGCAGTTTAATAAAGCATGTTTTTTCTTTTGTGAAATGAAAAGAATACCATTAATAAAGAACATTTCTTTTTAAAAGTGCATTTTAAGAAGGAAGAGTTTTCAAATGCTTTATTGAAGTGTAGGAGACACTCAGAAGATCTGAGTGCAAATCTTCCTCAATCGTTTCTCGCCACTCTGTGCTCTGATTGATGTGGGAAGCAGACAAGCTCATGTTTATATTCTGTTGATTTGAAAGAAACATAGTTCGTAAGTTCTTGATGAGGTTTGGTGGACTGTTTCTCATAAAAGATTCATTGAACGTCGAGTGACAGGAGCATTAAAAGTGAATCTACTGCTAGATGTCTGCAGGAAACTACTTTGCTTATTTAAATATCCCAGTTTTCATTACTACCTGACATGACATCCATCAAGCCTGAGTGTTTCAGTGAGTCTGAAAAGGATGTGTGTATGGTGTAGGAACAACATAAAATCTTCATCGTTTGCAGTAAAACCGAAAACCTATATGCAGCACATTTTTTATAGATAAAAACATCCACCTTGATTTGATCCCCTGAGCTTTGAGTAAAAATTGATTTGGCAAAATGTTCTTTATGCATGCAGTTCTGTGTTTGCTCACAGGATCGGGAAAAAAGAAACAGGCTGCTGATGCACTGCAATTTACCTCTTTTGAAAGCTCTAGTGAAATGGTGAGCAACAGAACCGAGAGCCCATTTCTTTGGCTTTGATGGTTTTTGTCATTAGGCAAGACGTCTCTTCAAGATGGACAGGCCTAAATAAAGAGTTATTTTTGAATTTCAGGTGACAGTATTGAAATCTTCAAAGGAATAAGATACTTGGCTGGCTTACTCCTATTTTATGATGGGCTACCTGTGGTATTGGCTTTTATCATTAGTTTTGGTGCCCAAAAGATATGATCAAAAGAAAAAAAAGCTATTTAGTCCCTGGTTATATGCAGCTTTGTAAAATGCATTGTCCAAAAATTAATATAAACATGTCTGGAAACATGGAACCTTTTGTTAGTTTATGTAAAAAAAATGTTCTAGATTAAATTTGGAAGAAATGCCATTAGTAGTTTACATAGTAAAACTAGACGGACGGATGGATATAAATCAGATGGCATAGAAGATAATGTAAACCTCATAATAAAGATAAACAGAGAGACTAACATGAGCATTAGTCTTTTTGGAAGGTCTTTCTCCAGATGAATGAATGAATGAATGAATGAATTAATGAAGCGCTGCATAATGGCGCAGTGGGTAGCACGTTTGCCTCACAGCAAGAAGGTCATTGGTTTGAGCCTCGGCTGGGTCAGTTGGCATTTCTGTGTGGAGTTTGCATGTTCCCACCTTGTTCGTGTGGGTTTCCTCTGGTCCAAAGACATGTGGTATAGGTGAATTGGGTAGGTTAAGTTGTCCGTAGTGTATGTGTGTGAATGAGTGTAATGTTTCCCAGTGATGGGTTGCAGCCGGAAGGGCATCCGCTTTGTAAAACATATGCTGGATAAGTTGTCGGTTCATTCCGCTGTGGCAACCCCAAATAAATAAAGGGACTAAGCCAAAAAGAAAATGAATGAATGATACGGATTGGATCCAAGATTATGCAACCCTTCGAATGAGGATAAACAGACAGACTAAGGCCCAATCCCAATTCTATTTTTGTACCCAAACCCCTTGGCCCTTGAAACAGAGTGTAAAGGGGAAGGGCTTCAAAATTTACCTCTAAGAAATAGTACACCACTACAACACCTGCACACGTCATCATTTGTCATCGCAATCTCTTACTTCATATGAGATCGACGATTGTGACTGCTGTAGTTTTTCCCGTTGCATTAATTTTTTGGTATTTATCAGGAAATCATTTAAAGAAACAATATCATGTTATCATAACAATATAATGTAAACACACGAAAACAACATTATACCATACACTGTAAAAAGCTCATTCCCAGCCACTAGACCTTTCTGACAGGGTATTCGCGTGTCTTCAAGTGTCAGATGTGAAAGTATGTTGTTGAACTGCTATACAGCAGTCATTATTAGGGATTATAGATAGCGAAATTTGCGTTTGTTTTTTTTTTTGCGTTTTTCTTTTATAGTGATGGTAAAACACAAACGCCATTATGAATGTATTTAAATTTCAAACATAAGCTTGCTTGTTCTAAACTTTGTAATAATGACAAAAATACTAATTCGCGCATCTCCTTACTTCCGTGTGCAGCCATTTTGCCATTGCAGATGGTGTATTCTGGGAAATTTTCTTACCCCTTGGTTTCGAGTGTGGTCCTGAAAACTCTCAGTTAGTTTCAACGGCTATCTAGTCCTTCCTCTTAGCCCTAAACCTTTAAGCTAAAGAGAATAGTAACACCCCTACCCCTTCACATGAACGCAGAAAACTAGAGGTAAAGGGTAGAATTGGGATTGGGCCTAACATGAGCATAGATGCTGTTTAAATTATCTTGTGTTTTTGGGAAGTGTTCCCAGGTCCAGTTGCCTAGATTAATGTAGCATAACAAACCTTTATAGGATTTGCATTTCAAAGTTCTGCATTTGTGTTGTATGTGCTATTGCAAAGAGATGCGTCTTTAATCTTTATTTACAGTTTTTCTCAGTCGCTTTGGTGCATTTCTCACAATACTATTTACATTTGCACAACAGTTAATGCATTTCTCAAAACAATTAGTCATTTGTGCACATCATAGTAGCAGTTTCTCATTCCTTCTAACAAATTGTAAATACTTTTGGACATGCATTAATTGCTTTCATACAACTCTCTGCTGTTTGTAACATTATCATTTGCGTATGTCATGTCAGTCAAAATGAACTAAACTTGTGGATGCTGAATAGTCATTCCAAATAAAACTAATAGTCCTCATTTCATTACTAGAGTCATTACACACACAAATGTTGAACTAGTTGTCAAAATCTGTCAAGCTAATTTTATTTAAAAACTTTAAATCTTTTTTTTTATGTCTTCTAAATTGAACAATTTGATGAATGATTTACAGACCTGTGTATGTTGTAGATTCAGTTTCAATATGTACTGCAGTATTGTTTACAGTTGTGCACGGCTCTACCCAAAGGGAGTTTGTTTGTTGTAAATAAGGGTGTATTTATTCTTTTACACAATGCTGTGAATAAATTAGAATTGCAAAGAGCATCTGCCGTAAACATGTGAACATGTGAAACATGTGTCTTGTACTCAGATAACTCACTAAATGAGTGTTGTCTAACTTTACTATAGTTTTCAAATGGCTGTGCAAATAGTATATAGTGCTGTCTTGAGCATTTTCAGAAAGTGTCACCAAAATCTGACTTTTTTGCATTGGAAAAAATGTACAGATGAAAACATGACAAAGCCATTTGACTATAATGTTCATAAACAATGGTGGCAGGACTTTGCATTTTGATGACACTGACACTTACATTGACATCAATACTTGCTTTTGAGGAATGAGCTATCCATTTTGAGCAAGTGACACGCTTTTTGCAGGTTATCCACTAGGTTTTGCAGTTTGTACTAATTGTTTTGAGAAATGCATTAACTGTTGTGCAAATGTAAATAGTGTTGTGAGAAATGCACCAAAGCCACTGAGAAAAACTGTAAACTAACACAGTGTGTTTTCATCCTGAACTGTGCTAGGAAGGCTGTGTTTAGGTGCCAAATATAAAGAGGCTATACAGCATTGTGAAGTATTTTTCAAATTGAAAGAGTCTGATGACAAAGCTTTAGTGTTGCACAATTCATCAGAAATAAGTTGAATATCATCATTTGGTGCTGTAGAACCTTTTTTTAGATAGATAGATAGATAGATAGATAGATAGATAGATAGATAGATAG
>CAIGQZ010032461.1:10892549-10943657 GCA_903798205.1 Danio tinwini | reverse complement strand
GATAGATAGATAGATAGATAGATAGATAGATAGATAGATAGATAGATTTTATTGTTTTTTTCCTTTCCCTATATTTTGAATGGTAGTCTCTACAGCAAGTACACATTAGTAACATGCTTATATAATGAACATACTATATGTCGGGAAAAAAGTGCTCAAGACTCAACAACACTCCATTTACCATAATGATGGCAGAATGGTTTGTATGCTTCATTGTGAGTTTCAAGGTACAAGACTGATAGAGCTTTCTGAAAGAGCATTAAAATTAAAAGAAGGTCAAGAGGCGGTCAGGTCTGAAATATAACGTCAGAAAGAGCCTATTGTATCTTGAATGACGTCTCTCTGAAGTTTATCACTGCTCAAGTGGCTTGTCTGTTCTCTGTTAGGCCAATAGTGAGGAGTGTCAATATAATATGCACTGATGCAATTGTTTTCCATCTTGTTGTCTTTAGTTGTGTTTTATTGCATTGCTGCCAGAAGATTGACGCAAAAACAATCTCCTGTCATGTTGCCACCCACTTTTGTCAGGATTAATCTGATAGATTTCTGTTTTATTGCCATGCATTATTAAATCACACATGCCCACTTCTCAAACATACTTATGATTACAAACACATTATGATTAAAATATACTATAAGCCTTCATTTGCTAAGCTTAAATGCTTATTTTAATGCTTTAAAACTAGATTTAAGTGCTTAAATATTTGTGTAGGCTTTCAGAGGTTCTGCGTAACTGAGATGTTTTTTTTTTTTATGGATGATAAAGTACACTAAGTAATGTTTGACTCTAGAATGCATCAATTGTGACCATTCATAAAGAATGCATTTTCTAGCAAAGACATCATGAGTATTTTTATGAAAAAAAGGCAAGTACAAAAAGCACACTGTAAAAATGCAGGGTTTCACATAATTCATTCATGTTGTCCCAACACAAATTGATTAAGTTAACTTTACACTTTTAACAAATTTATGTGGATTGAACATAAAAAATATTAGGTTGTTGCAATGAAATCTCAAGAATTGTGTTCTTTCAGCTCATTTTAAATAAGTAGTTTGAACAAGCAAAGAAGTGCAGTGTCTAGAAAAACAAAGGAAAATAGTGTGAATTGTACTGATTTATTAAATTGTTTTTCTGAGTAAATATTGACAAAACAGCTTGACAAACTGACAATTGGTTTTACATATATGTATTTGTTTATTAAAATATTTTCTTAATTGGGTATAATAATATTAATAGTAGTAATAATAATAATAATATAGGGTTTGTAATATTATATTAATAATAATTCAGAGATAAATTCTGTTATCTTGTGCGACTGCCATATCAGCACTGTGTATGTTTTCATTTCACTAATGAATGATTAAATAAGCAAGTAAATAATTACATTTATTCATTCATTCATTTATTTTCTTTTCAGCTTAGTCTTTTTATTAATCAGATGTCCCCACAGCGGAATGAATCGCCAACTTATGGAGCATATGTTTTACGCAGCGGATGCCCTTCCAGCTGCAACCAATCCCTGGAAAACACCCATACACTCTCATTCACACACATACACTACGGACAATTTAGCCTACTCAATTCACCCATACCACATGTTTTTGGACTTTGTGGGGTAAACCGGAGCGCCCGGAGGAAACCCACGCGAACACGGGGAGAACATGCAAACTCCACACAGAAATGCCAAATTCTTGCGATTGTGCTACCCACTGTGCCACCGTGCTGGCCTTAAATAATTACAGTTTTGTGGAAAAAAAATAACTCATTATTTCAGTGAGGGACTGCATTTTTGTTCATCATAAAACATATGTTATTAATATTATATTATTATAATAATATTATTATTATAATATATGTCATTTTTCCAAACACAAAATCGTGTATTTTACTAATCAACAATTATAATTATTGTTTGTAATCACACAGAAGCATTAACAGACATGTGTATCTTACTTACAATTTTAAACAGTTAGTTTTATTGTAACAGTTTATAGTATTTGTTTTTAAGTGATTGAAGTAACTGGTCATGTGACCTAAAAGACAAATACAATAATTGTAATTGCAAAAATATTGGCTTACTATTTGAAAGGCTTTCTGATTAATGTAATAATAACATTATTATTATTAATATTATTAATAATCTTTACACTGTGTTCTTATGGCCTCTGTGGAGGGTTTGGTGTGTTTTTCTGTTTTATAGTGTAAATTTATCTCTTATTATGTTACTATTATCTGATATTATTAACATTATATATATATAATATGGGCTACATTTTAAGAACCGAGATAGATGTATGTTTCTGGCCACTGTGTAAATATTTGACCATTTCAAATACGTTATTGGAGCACGTTTTCTCATAAGTGACATTTCTCATAAATTCACCAGATGTCGCTGTACATTTCGAGTCACCTCAACATCGCACTGACACATGTCTGTGAGAGAAGCCGGTTGGTTTGCTGTTAAGCATAATATATCTAACACAGAATCATTGTGAATACGTAGCCCTGTATACATTTCTGGAAAGCACGAATTATGTAGCCAGAGGTACATATGCCTGCATTTCGTCTTTAAATGAATGATATGGGGCGGTATGATGGCGTCAACGGTTTCTGTTTCTTTTCGTGCTAGCAGCTGACTTGTTTCGTTTGCCAGTGCCTCGCTACGTACGTCGGCAGAAAAGATGGATCAGACGGTCAGTTAGTCAGTAAGTTGACAGCAAAAAAAAAACTTACCTCTTGGGACTTATTTCAGGATTTCCAGAAATGTATACAGTGGTACGTATCCATAATGAGCCTGGGTTGAATATAACAGCTTGATATCAACTGACCCACACACCCCCTTCCCTAAACCTAACCAATAATGTTTTCAAAAGCAAACTATAAAAGAAACAAGCCATCACAGCTGTATGCTTTTACCATTGTATCACACAGCTCTTTTTGGGGGGTTTCATTTTACCTATTTTTTGGAACCGCCACCCTGGTCCACTCTGGTCCAGCTGTCCATAAGAAAGTAAGCGGTCAACGGTTCGTTTAACACAAAATATGTAACCATTATGTACCCCGATGCATATATTTTTCTGTTCTCAGAAATGTATCCCCTGGGCACATTTTCCCAATAAGCCTGTGTTGACCATATCTGTCAACTTTCAAACAAAGCTTCAAACTTTTATGCCTGTTTATGATATTTACTAGCATTTTCTTTCTTTTAGTAAACATTTTAGCTTCCCCAAAACTGTTTATGAAAACTCAGCTCCACCAGCGCTACAGAACTAATGTCTCATTTGTCCATAACACTATTTGTACCAAACCCTATACAGTTCACAGTGGAATGACCTTGTCTGCAATCAAACTCCTAAATCCCAGTTTACCAGGCAGCCAGCTGACATCTATGTCCTGTATGTGCTCATAACAGACAGATTTATGAGATTAACCAGTACACCGTTCATCACTACTGACACTAGCCTACATATGATTCATCTATAGACAAAACACGTACATCCTCTTTTTTTTTTTATAGAATAGATGGTAAAATACGACCGGTTGTATACGACCACCAGCGATTAATAGGTTACTTAGTTAACGATTACCACTATAAGCCCAGGTTATAAAGCTTGACCCGATGAACATCTGAATTCACTCAGAGCAGCTTTTCCTTCATGAAGAGCCACACTTTTGAGGCTGAAAATGAGAGCTCTGTTAATCCTTCTGACTATAAGCGTCATTCAGATCTCACAATGTGCTGTGCGGGTTTCGGTAAGTCAGAATTGGTCCATTCTCACAAACTGCTCTCATTTTGTGAGGCTGGATGGGATCGGATGGTTGTTTGTGTAAAGATAATATTGACTCCATTGTCAAGGCAGTGAGAATGTGGCAGGGCAATCTTTTGTGTGTTTGGCGTTTGTGAGTTTGGCAAAAGTGGGAGTATTTTAATTATGTTTTCTTTTGAAATGTACAGTAAATCAATCAATCAATCAATAAAAAACACAGTCTGTTAATCAGGTTAATTTTAGGAGAAAATGTTGGTTATTTTCTGCCATTGACTGTATTTTTTGGGAATATTTTGAAATCATGGAAGCTTAACTGTTCTTTATACTGGGAAAGGGATTCTTTAGATTTGCAAATGCCTAAAATACAGTATATATACCTAATATTCACAAATACCTTTTAGGTATGACAAGGTCTTTATTTATATTTACATAGTCGTATTATATACAGAGAATTATAATTTATCAGGGTACATTTGTCTGATTTTGCTAATTGAACCTGACATTGGTAAAATTTTTAGTTTGATCTGGCTTGCTGTATTATTCAGATTCAGACTTTTGATATCAATCAATGTAAATGGAAGCTAATGGTAGCTCTTCACTGTCAGTACATTCATTTAAAATGATCCCTTTCTGCATCCAAATGTCTGTCAGTTTAAATAAGTACAAAAAAATATGTTTTATGACTGTCAAATGGGGAGCGAGTGGGGAGGGGGTGGATTCCTCTGCAGTGTGTGACAATAATTCACGTCTTGTCTTCTTCCTGGATGTCTGTTTTATAGGACAGCAGGTACAGTTTCTCCCTGGAGGCAGTGAAGACCCTGAAAAAGCTTATGGAGTTTGACACCAGCACAAACCCGTCACAGACCTACGGCAATGCAGAGTCCCTGTGTGCCGACCCTGACCTGCCACGAGAGTTCAGAGAGCTGTGTGGAAAACATAACGTCAATCAAGTCTTCCAAAATCTGGGTAAATCTCTTGAGAAATCTACAGACATTTTTAAACTTTATTTTACAGTACATACATAAATTTAACTTGTACTTAACAAAAAAATACAAGGTAACTACAAGGGTTAAGGTGATATTATATAGTTATTACCCCATTTATAATCACCTGGTACATACTTGGAAAACACAACTGCAAAATAAAGTCCTATTGAGAGAACAACATTAAGAGGTTTACACATCAAAACCAATCAAAAATGAATGAATGAATTTGATCCAACATTACTTTTACTGTGTTATGAACAAACTGTTGAACTATTGAACTATCTTTTAATGAATATAATAATGAATCATCAAAAATGTATGAAAATTACAGTAAAATATTAAGCAACACAACTTTATTTAGCATGCATAATGGTTCTGAAACAAAATGTGAGCAAATTAAAAGGATTTCTAGAGGATCGTGTGACTCTGAGGTTATAATGCAGAAAATATTGGAGTAATATTTCACATTAAACGCTTAAACAAAAATTATTGGCAGTGATGGGCCCATGAAAATCCTTAAACATTCTTAGAAACTTTGCATTCCAGAAAAGTTTCTTTAAAGTAAAAAAATTTTCTTTTTTTATTATTGAAATATGTTTTACACCAAGAAACAAACAGTTCATTTAAGAACTTTTTGCTGAAAGGTTCTTTAAGAGCTAATACAGGGACCCAATATACTGATTCACATGCATTGTCTTTCTCATCTGTTTATGTTTACTTAAATCATAACCAACTGTGTTTACAATGATATTCACTAAGATAGGTATTTGATAGCACTTTAATTTGATGGTCCCTATTGCACATTTTGTTGACTAAAAGTTGCATTGCAACTACACACCAATTACTTCTCACTTGAGTATTAGTAGACTGGCTGCTCCTTCAACAGACATTTAACTGATTATATGAAACTTTGCAAGTACGTCAACACACTAACTCTAACACTAACCCAACCTAACAGTCTTCTTATAATCTATTGACAATTAGTTGGCATGTAGATGCAATGTAACTTAAATTTAACAAAATGTGTTAAATGGACTATCAAAATAAAGTGATACCAGGTATTTTTGTATTGTTGTTCATGTAATTGTCTATCCAAGCCCAGAAAACTACAAAAGAGCATATGGAATGCTTTTAAAAAAAAAAAAAAAAAAAAAAAACAATTCACATAGAATGAGAGGGGAGAGGGAGGGTAGCCAGTTCAATTTTAGCTCTTCATTATATCAACATTTCATCTCATTTATACCCACATATATACCAAAACTATATATTTTACAAACTCATGGCTGTGCAACATCTTCCTATATTAAAAAAAGGTTGTTTCGTGGCATCACTGACAGCATTTTATTTCAGAACATTTCATTTTAAGAGCGCATCAGTCTATACTGTTTTGCTGTATTTTTTATGAAAGAAATGTAGCCTTGCATTAGAGACAAAAAAACAGAAATCAACACCAGTATATACTGCAGATATAAAATGCCATGGCAACCAGGTGTTTTATTTTCTTGGATTTCACATAATATGAAAAACATGACAAATGAACAAAGAACACAATTTATAAAGTCAAACAGGATGCAAGTAAAACAGTACATCAGCTAAATCATTTTCATTCACTTTTGTGCACTCAGATGCCATGTACTATATATGATGAGTTTAAAAAGTGAGCCGTTTCAGGAACTTCAGCTCATGACTGTTATTAAATTCTGATTCAAGCACCAAAAAACACTTGCTTTGCTCCTTCAAAATCTCAAAAGTATGTTCCTCCACTTCAGTGCAACAAGTTAGCATGTGATTTCCTGTAGGCATGTTTGACGCACACACACAAATCTTTTGAGCGACTACAGTTGAACTTTTATTGTTTTTCTCACCGTGCTTCAAAGGGCAGCCTGATTTCCTTTTCAGTCTTCCAGGCACGCATTAGTTTCCCCCATCGGCAGCAGGCAGACAGTGCTGGGGTGTAATCACCTTAACTGCAATGCTGCAGCTGCCATTACAGATCCGCTATATTGGACCTGAATAAAAAAAATATTATTGCTGATCATATTTCTCCAGTCAGGCACAGAAGTCACTGAAAGTTGGTGGAAGTCACTTATAGGAAGTCACTTATAGGTTGAATATGTAATATGCATTGGCATGTTTAACCAAAATTGTGTTTACATGGAGAAGATATGGACATAATTTTCAAAAAAAATGCACTCAGGGCCCTAAAATGCAGTTGTTGTGCACATGTATGAGCACATAAAAAGTTTGTTTAAGTTGTTAGAGGCTGTTTTCACCAATGGACTCAATTCCTGGAAGGCCACAGCTCTGCACAGTTTAGCTCCAACCAGCTCCAACTCACACCTGCTTAATAGTTTCTAGTATGTGTTTAATTAAGGTTAGAGCAAAACCGTGCAGAGCTGTGGTCCTCCAGGAATCGAGTTTAAGACCTATGGTTTACATGACTCCATTTTCAACTAAAAATCTAACCATTTTATGCATTTGGCTGTTTATTCATTTAACTTTTCTGTTTTGGGAGGCTGAAAACACAGACTTTTGAAAACAAGTGCAAGTTTTTGAAAACCATACGGTTATCAAGTTTATGTAAATGTTTTTTACACCAAGAATAAAATGGTTCTAAGAACTCTTCATTCTTTAAGGAACCCAAAATGTTTTTTCTATGTTATTAAAACAGGTTTTAAATAGCAAATTTTAGAAAACCATACTGTTATCAAGTTTGGGTAAATTATAAAAATACACATAAAATGACTTCAGGTTCATTTAAAGAGACAGTTCACCCGAAAATGAATTTCATGAAATTAAAAACACACAGCTTTTCTGTTTTTGCACATTGTTTTGACATGTAAATGTTCTTCATGCCAAGAATAAAATGGTTCTAAGAACTCTTCATTGAAAGAAAATGGTTTTACAGAATATGGCGTCATTGCAAAATCTTACATTTTTTGCAATTTTTAATTCTTATTTTTAATTCTTATTTTTAATATTCTATAATCAAATTATTTGAGCTATAATTATGTTAGCTTTGTATACTTGTTATATCACAGCTAATTTAGTTTCTTCTCCATTTATATGTAATAAGAAACTATAGTGTCAAGTTAAAGTTCTAATACACTGTAAAAAAATCAGTTTGTGTTTGGACAACATGAAGGAATTAAAGGTCACCTATTTTACCCCTTTTTCAAGATTTAAGATCTTAAGGTCTTTTGTGTCTCCAAAGTGTGTCTGTAAAGTTTCAGCTCAAAATGCCCATCAGATTATTTATTATACCTTTCAGAATATTGGAGTTTTCTGTACCCAGGCTCATTCTGAAAACATAGTCCTGTGGATGTTTCTAGAGACAGCGAATTATGTAGCTGAAGGTAAGGTACATATGGCTGCGTTTCATTTTTTAAGCGAATGCTACAGGGCGGTATGTTGCTGTTCCTTTTGGCGCTTACCGGCTGACCACTTACCTCCATGTGGAGGCCTTTCCCGCCACAACCAGTTTGTCTCGTTAGCTCGTCGTGTACGTCGCCGGACTTGAGACGCAGAGAGAAGTTGGCCATGACGACAATGACGATCGGGTTCAAGTCTGGGAAAGAGCGGTTCCAGAAATCAGGTAAGACAAAAACTGAATCCAAAAAATAAAATGAACCACTGAACAACAGGCTGAGAATGTGGTAAAAGCCAAAAACGTGGTAAAAATCAGACAAGGGCTTTTCTTTTTTCTGCACGGCTTTTGTAAACCGTTGATTAGGTTTAGGAAAGTATGGGGTGGGTGGGTCAATCGATAAAATTGGTTGGGTTTCGGGAAGGAGGAGGGTGGGTCAGTCGATTGGCCGGTCACCCAGTCAATCATTCAGTCAGACAGACAGACGGACGTTAGACAGCGACCTCTGGTGGGTTTACGTGAGAACAGCACGGGTGCGAACGGCACTCGTGTGAGAAATTTAAGATACGAAAAAGCGCACGCAGCGGTCTCTTGCGGATTCGCGAAAACAAAAGCTGCAAAAATAAGTACTTCCTGGGACGTATTTCGCAATCTCCAGAAAAGTCCACAGGACTACGTTTTCAGAATTAGCCTGGGTTGAGTTATCTGCTCTGAACACAATGTGGCTGTTTTTGTGGCCTGTGCCTTTAATGCTAGTTCTCCCCACCCACCGTTTCCACGTGCCTGTCAGAGTGTTCCTCAATATCTGGCTTCATCAGATAAACAGCACAGTGACAGACATGAAGGAAGCAGATCTTACGTAACGTTTGTGAGAAATATTACAGTAAGAACTTGCCCAATGATTATTTGATGTATTTGTTGTGGAGTTAATTCAAGCCTTTTGATGAGTCACACACAATGTTGTTACAAAGTTTACACACACACACACACACACACACACACACACAGTGCACATGTTTAACTTTGCAATGGTTTTGCACAACAAATGTGACAGGATACACGTTAATATCCACTGCTGTATGGATATCTGTTATTTGTTATATTAAGTGGATTGAATATAAAACAATTAATTTACCCCCCAAATTACCTCAAGAATTGTGTTATTTCAGCTCATTTTTAATAAGTAGTTTGAACAAATAGCAAATGGCATGTTGTGAGTGTAAAATAATTATCTCTATCTAAATAAAATATAAACCCTAGTAATTGCTATGAGCTGTGAAAGTTCGAGCTCTGAGCAGTAAAAATGTACTTTAGGGAGGCAGACAGTGATCTTGTCTAATGTGTAATTGTCTCTTTGTAAACATGGCCTCTCTCTCTTTCTGTAATGGGCCATATATTTTATTGCCATCTTAAACACTAGACAGTTTTATTTGCTGAATGTGAGAGCACTCCAGACGTTTTCAGACTTGTTGCGTCGCATTATTATCAGCAAACATAATACAGGGTTATTAGATGGCAGAGACTGACCTTTTTAACGCTCTGTCAACAGTGAGAATCATCAGTCCTATAGACCCCTGTGAGATCTGTGCCAACGTGGCCTGCACCGGCTGTTAATCCTGCACACGGAGACCTCCAGTTCAGGACTATATCAATGCTTTCAAACATGCACCATACCTAGACACAACACTTTATTAGTGAATTTTGCACAACAAAGAAAAACATATACGTAAGGGAGTTTTATCAAGTGTTTGGGCTGCATGGTACAAATAATTTTAATATTAACAGATACTGCCACCTAGTGAATCTATCATGTGTTACAGATATATATTTTAAGGCAGATATTTTAGTGTAGGATTAACCCTTAGTCATTACACTGCAACAAGCACATTTTAAAACGATGTAACCCAATTGTACATTGTTGCATTGTATGTGTACTTGTTACAATAGGAATAGTACATTATGTATAACTACATGCTGAACACTAACCCTGCATAAGAACATGTTGTTACTGTATCATAATACAGTAATTACACTGCAACAAACACATTTTATAATAATGTAACCACTTAATTTGATAGTGTCCTTGTAACACTGCACATGTGCCATTCATTATTATGAATGAACAATAACCATATAGAAAGCACATGCTATAATTGCTGTATAGTATTACAGTAGCTGCACTGTAATAAGCCCACAGTAAAACAATGAGACACTTTAAATTTGTATCATACAGTTTTAACACTGTAATAAGCATATTAGAAAATAGCGTAACACAAAATACATGTATTACAGTAATAACAATAAATTGTGCATATTTACTTGCATCTAACCCTAATATGATATATGTTATACAGTAACGCAGTAATTACACTATAACAAGGACATGAAGTGTCTCCCGTTTTACTTAACAATATAATCTAATATTATAAATTTACTTTGTTGCATGTTACTTGGACTTACTGCAATATATTATTTTATTCAAAGTGCTAAGGCAGGGTAGGATAGTGTTGTATATTGAAGGTTGCATAATGTAATGCAGTGTTTCTCAACCACGTTCCTGAATGTTTTGGATGTCTTCTTTATCTGTTACACCCATTACAGGTCTTTCAGTCTCTGCTAATGAGCTGATGATCTAATTTAGGTGAGTTTGTTTAAGGAGACATAAATGTGCAGAACTGGTGGTCCTCCAGGAAACACTGGTGTGTTGTATATTATCCAGTTTATGATATTAAGAAATTATTCTGTGGTCTGGAAATGATTTTAAATAAAAAGATTTTGTTTATTTATTCTTGTGCTGTGCAAATGTAATTTCAGACATTCATGAAATGATATAAAAACAGTTGAGAGAATGAGGGGGGGGGGGATGCAGATGCTAGTTAAATTTTAGCATTTCATTATGTCAACATTTCATCTCATTTATATCCACGTATATATCAAACCAAATCTTTTACCAACTTATGACTGTGCAGACATCTTCCTCTAGATATATACAGTGTATTAAAACCCCAAAATGGTTGTTCTGTGGCATCACTGGTAGAATTTTCAGAACATTGGTGTTTTTATTTTCTTGGTTTCTGCATAATATAAGAAACATGACAAATGAACAAAGAACACAATTTCTAAAGTCAAACAGGATGCAAGTGAAACAGTACATCAGCTAAATCCCTTTCCTTTACTTTAGTGCAGGATTATTATATACATATTATTATATAAATACTGTGTTATATTTGGTATATTTATGGTTCAGCTAAAAACAGACATTAGAGCCAGAGACGGGCAGTATTTATGATACATGTATTTCAAATACAAAATAGTATTTTGTCATTTGTATTTGATATGTCTGATGAAAATTGCATAATATTTTGTATCAAAATACTTGAGTGTCTTTGTATTTTGTAGTTCAAAATACTGTAAAATACTTTGCAAGAAGTCTACAGTACATGATGACTTAAAAATCTTGATATCTTAAAGATGAGGCCTCTGATTGGTGCTTTCTCAGTTATTTGCCTAAGCTTGAGATTAAAACAGAAAATGTATTTATTTTGAAGAAGGTGGTCAATGATTGGAGTATGGATGGAAATTTGGAGCAAGTCAACAATGATTGAAAATAGTATACTGAGCAATTCTAAGACCAGAAATATATAATGGCTGTATAGTGTACAATTCAGCATCTTTTCTTAAGAAATGAGTTGGAATAAAATATCAGTACCTGTTCCTGAAGAACATGAGGAGCTTCAGAACATGATCAATTTCAGTGTTAGTGCTGCAGGTGGAAATGCAGAGGAACTTTAGAAATATAAAACACCTAAATGGTGTACTGGAGTTTTTAAGAGGGTGATCTGTGACTCTTCCAGTTAAAGAGGAACTGGTAGAATCTTGGGAGAATAACTCAGAGAAATACAA
Organism: Danio tinwini; assembly: GCA_903798205.1. Lineage (NCBI taxonomy): Eukaryota > Metazoa > Chordata > Actinopteri > Cypriniformes > Danionidae > Danio > Danio tinwini. Next base: position 10,931,633 of record CAIGQZ010032461.1, on the reverse strand, counting down.
GTTACCTACAAGTCCAACTCACTAACCATTAGGCCACAACTTCCCTCTATAGGTGAACAAAGTGGCAGAGATTTGATAGCAAAGTTGTTACTATCAAACATTGTTTACTTCTCTAAAAATTAAGTCAATTTTATGGTGAAAGAATTGATCCATTATTATCGATGGAAGACCTGTGAAGAAATGTCATGCTCCATTTAAAAAGTATATTGTATAATTGTACAAAAATAAAAATGCTGTATTTTATTTTGATACATTTGTGGCTAATGTATTCTGTAGTTTATTTTGATACATCTAAAATGTATGTATTTTGTATTTAATTTTTAAATACATTTCAATGTATTTTTGCCCATCCCTGATTAGAGCTATATATGCATAAACCTTTGTCTTCCACTAGAGGTCAGGACTTTCCCAAATAATGTTGAGCTCTTTCATCGTCGTCCAGCACTGTGGTATATTAGAAACAGGTGTCCATTTACTCCGTGTCCTACTTCTATGTAGAAATTTGAAGAAGTTTTAAGTACATTTCCTTCAGGCAAGTATGGCTTTTTTCTCCCTTATAGCAACTGAATACCTTAAGCTGTAGGTTATGAACACATAATACTTGAGATGTTCCCGCTCTTTGAAAAAAGCCCATGTGTACGTTACCTGAGGAACAGATGTGCTGTATTTGCTTTCACGTCTCATTATTTCAGTAATTACTCATTTTCAATCAACCAATTTATAACGCACTTATAAGAAACGTGTGTTCAAAAAGATATTTTAACTCATATTGATCGTTTGAAGCGTCCAAATATGCTTTTTATATTGACTATGCGTAGATAATTTATTAGTTACAGATAATATAAGATTAGCAGAAACATGTTTTCAGTTCAAAACATTAAGAATTAAACCTTTTTATCTTCTTCACAAGCACAAAATGAGTGTGATTCAGACAAATCCCACGTAGAATACTAACAGCTTAAGTGTTGGTGTTGTTTTGAGAGCCAGTTATGTAAGGATATCAAAGTGGTGTTTGCGTAGGAAAAGCCGAGACCAGCGTGTTTCTATTTTACGTTTTTTTTTTGTTTCCATATTCAGCAAATCTTTTGCCCTGTGATTCAGAATAAGAGCTTGTTCAATTCCTCTCCATAATCACAGGCCTTTCAGGATTTCTATTAAAAAAATGGCGCAAGGTGTACTATCAAATAGGTTTTCATTCAGAATGAATATAGATTATTAAACATTAATTTATTATTTGATAGTTTTTAAGTGAAATTATTTATTCTATCAAGGCAAAATAAATGTTTTAATAAAATGTGTGGGGGAAAACAAACAAGGTTAACAGACAATGCAATAGTCAGATTATGCTACCAACACTTTACACTCAAAAAACTCATTGCAGGATTTCCATCCATTAAATTTGTTTAGCACCAACAAAAAAATCTGTTTACACAATTAAATGCAATTGAGTTGATCCAACTTGATTTTATTAAATAAAATTTTAAATACATTTGTATTTTTACTTCAACTCAAAGGTCTGATAATATCATGTATGTCTGTTACGTGTCGCACATTTCGAAGTCTCTTAGTTTTATTTGAAGTAATACTAAATGAACTAAAAAAATACATATTACATATACAGTTGATTGAGAATGATCTCAGAACTAATTTTAGCACAGTTATTGCTCACTGAGCAAAGAAACAAACTGCATTTTTGCTAATAAAGCTGCCAACACGCAAAGCATGGGTGCTTCTGCAAGGTGGTAATCTCAAAACTCAAAGCATTACATGAAAATCTTCTAAATCTTCAAACTAAAATGAAGACTAAACTCTACAAGTCTTTCTTTTTACTTTAAAAACCTAAGATTACTTTTATTGTCAACATTTGCCTATCTTAATTCAATCCCACACAAAGCACACTGGGAAAAACAAATCCCCTAACCAGGTAGTTGGATTAACAATTTCTTCATGTTGTCCCGAAACAAAACACTTAATGGTTTAACAATTTAAGTGGACTGAACAAAAAACAAATAATTGGCCAAATAAATTGCAAATATTGTGTTGATCAGCTTATTTTAAACAGGTACAGTAGTTTGAACAAACAGCAGTAATCTTTGTTTTGTTTTTAGATAGGTTTATGTAGGTTAGGGCCATATTACAGCTTCATATCACAAAATAATTATAAAATTTATCAATGCTCGAAGTAGTTTTCTTCATTTTTATAATGTAGAAATATTATACAGTGTGACTGTATTTTCTTTTAATACACCCTCCAATAATCCTTATTTGGTTTACATCTTAGAAAAATATTTTCATAGCTTTAAGATGTTATCTTCAATAAATTTACGAAAGGGGTTTTCCAGGATGCGAATAAGTTACCTAAGGACATCCTTTCACTTGAAAAACATGTTCACTGCATCCAAACACACAATGATGTACTGAAACCAAAGCTCGTTCTGTCCATCTCAATGGGTGGCCTTTCTAGAAAAGCGTCATTTGAACTGTTTCTTAGCTTGACCTGCTGTGATCTTGGCTCTGTGCAATAATCGAAAACAGAACAATGTATGCATACAAACAAGCCAGGCAAATGAACTTTAACATCGGAATAATACGTTAAAGAAAACGAAACAAACAGCCGGGACAAAAGTCAGCGGGTAGGCTGTGATAAGGTGACGCAGTTCCTTTACTTTCCTATTTCAAATTAAAATGTTGTCATTTAGAGCCGTTTTCTTTTGTAAATGAATAAATTAAAAAAATTAAATGACATAAATTAAATTTTTTTATTTTATGTCAAATTTAGAAGAAATAGTTTGGACGTGTAGTTATAGAAAAGAATTTTATGCAAGTTGATGCTTAACAAAGCAAGGACATTTTTCACACTATTTCAAATTTTTTAAAACAAAATTCTGGAGAAAGTCTTATGTCTTTTGCATTGGCTGAAAAAATTATAAAATAATAATTTAGAAATATCTAAAAATTAAAATTATTATCATTATCAAAGGTCAGAATCATTAGCCATTTTGGATTGTCCAATGACTTGCCTAAATAACCTTAGTTAACCTAATTAAGCTATTCAAGCCTTTAAATTGCACTTTAAGCTGAATACTAATATATTTCTAAATATTATGTTCTGTTATTATGGAAAAGAAAATAAAGTGATTATTAAAATTTGTTTATTCATTTATTTTCCTTCAGCTTAATCCCTTATTTATCAAGGGTCGCCACAGCGGAATGTACCGCCAACTTATCCAGCATATGTTTTACACAGCGGATGCCCTTCCAGCTTTAACCAATTACTGAGAAACACCCATACACTTACATTCATGCACACACTCATACACTACAGCCAATTTAGATCATCCAATTCACCTATACACTGCAAGTCTTTATACCGTGTTACGAGTGACCATGCATAAAAAAACTACCATTAAATTTCACAAATATTATATAATTGCAAAGAAACTGCTAGTAAACCTTGGAAAAAAGTGCTATTTTCAAATACTGATATGGTAGAAAGTAGGGCTGCATGACATTGGAAAAATGTTTAATTGTGATATTTTGTTTTGCTATTATTTATATTGCAATATGTAAACAATTTCACCAGATAGCTTGAATAGCTCTATTTTAAAAAAATATTAATTTAGACTGATTGGGATAGTTCTGGAAGATTATGGGGTTATTCTGGTTTATTATTGGGAAGATAGGAGTGAAATATATCAAGTGAAATATTTCACATCACAGTATTCAAGTACAGAAATTGAATAATCAAATGTAAAATGACACTGTATAGTCTTAATTGTGTAAATAATTCAATAAATACATCTTTATTACAGTTACATGTGTAATTTCATGTGCCAATATACTTTAAACCCTTACATAGTCTTAGGCCTTAACGCACATGCAAATGGTAAACTTTCAATCCATTATGGGTAACTCTTCAGCTACTCCAAAAATCTTCTGGTGTTTTGAACTGTGGCTCCTGATAAACTTTAATCCCAACATACTGTATAAACTCAACATTGCACTTCTTGTAAGGAAGCAATTGCAGATTTGTAAATTGCTATAGATTTTGAAACAATATATTGTGCAGCCCTAATAGAAAGTCTTGAATAGATTTTTTCTGTCACAATTTACAATATATAGTCTCTTTGGTTAATGGATTAATTACAATAAATGAACAAATATAAAATGAACAATAATACTAGCCAATATAGGCTCATTCAGTCGACAGCGACCTCTGATGGATTTCCGCAAGAAGAGCAGGCGCGAATAGCACTTGAGAGAGAAATTTGAGATCTGAAAAAGCATATACAGCGGCCTTTGGTAGATTTATGAAACTTAAAAAAAACATAGCTCCTGGGACGTATTTGGCGCTCTAAAGAAATGTATGTAGAGGTACATTTTCAGAATGAGCTTGGGTTTAACTTGGCACAATGTATGCATATGAACAAGCAATTGACAAGCCAGTCAAATAAACTTGAACAGCAAAATAATACGTTAAAGAAACTGAAGTCAGGACAAAAATCAGTGGAAAGACTGTGATAAGATGATGTACTGTAGTTCCTGAAATCTGACAGGAAATCGCATTCTCATGCTCGTCCTGCTCCATATACACTAGTGTTTGTTATTTTTGACAATGGCATTGGACATGGGCATGCTGATGGTGACAGCTGAGTTGGAAAAACGTCCTGGGCATTACTGAAAACCCTGTGGGGGGTGTTGACAGATGGAGACCGTGTTTAGGCTTCTGGTATTTCTATTGTGTTACTGTTTTATTGTCATATGCCTTTGCTGTTCTTAGCTGCGTTGTATTTGCTAAGCCCTTTATATTGAACCTCTTGTGCGAGGTGTTATTTTACTGCAGTTTGTAGATTGATGTATTCATCTCCTCCCACACAAATCCTTCAATATTTTTTTCCCCACTGAGCCTTTCAGCGACTCGGTTGGAAAGCTAACTTGTTATTTTTAAGATGAAATGGGTGACACTAGTATTGGCTTTTTTAAAGAGACTAAATGTAAGGTTTATTTTAGTGCCAGTGTGTGGACAGCCTGTAAAGAAAAATGCAAAGACGAGATCTTATAGATTGTCTATAAAAGCCTGATGACTATTTTGTTTAATGAAGAACTTGGGTGTTTTTTGACAGCAAAATGGAATAGATGTGACATGTACACTTTCTTAACTGCTAATTTCTCCCCTTTGTCATTTATTGTGGGTTTTAGGAAAGCACAGACAGCACATATTTCAACGCACAATTCAAACGGACCCGTATATACATTTCTATGCAGGAGGTACATTTTTGTGCAGATTTTGTTTTTGTGAATCTACCAGAGGCCACTATGTACACTTTTTCAGATCTCGCTAAGCGAAGGTCAGCTAAGAGCGAAGAGAAATGTCATTATACCACCTCCGTAGCATTCTTTTTAAAGATGAAATGCAGCCATACCTACTTCTAGCTACATAATTTGCGATCTCCAGAAATGTATATAGGGCTAGGTTTTCCGAATGAGCCTACAGTATGTTGACATATTTACAAATCTACCAACATGTTGCTCTGCATTGCATTGATGCCATCTGGAAGTCATTATCAATATTTTTTTTTTATTCAAAATCAGATTAAGCCTCTTGTATGAGCAAAAACACAGGCTGCAGTTTACTTAACAGCCACTGTTACCACTAACAAGTTTTTTATGCAGCAGTCACATTAGAATTTGATGTGAAATTTGGTTCGATGTGACTAGGAATGGGCTGGTGTAATTTTCTGACGGTATGATTATCTTAGAATATTTTTTCCCATTGAACACAATATATTTTATTTTAAGAAACTTTTAAAATGTTTTGGAGCAGTAAACATGCCAGGATAAAAAGTGAAAATAAATCATTGACTTCTACTCTTTTCATTAGTTTCAAAAACACAGATTTCTGTACAACACATAAAAAATACATAAAAAACCTTACATATACCTTGGGAACGATATAACAGAAGATAATAGGGGTATTAAAACCTTGACTTTTCCAAAACGTTGTAAACCTTGAAACCGATTATCGACCCATGCCTAGATGTGACACTCATCAAATATTTTATGAAGTTTCCCCCCACTTGTTGTGAGCATGTTTGATTTTCCTTCTGTTAAACACAAAGGACGATATTTTGAAGAATGTTGTAACTGGTAGCCAATTCCTTTCATAGTAGATTTTACTGGTTTTCAACATTATTCAAAATATCTTCCTTTGTTTTGTAAAAAAATTATGGGTTCCACAGAATCGATTTGTGTTGGGATAACATGAAGCAATTAAGTTAACTTATTAGTTTTAACAAATTCAACTGGATATAACATAAAACAATTAACTTGTCTTAAGAAAACTCAAGAATTGTGTCGTTTCAGCTTAAAAAAAAAGAGGTTCTGTATATACGTTACACACTATACAATACCTTGTGAGCTGAGTTGTGTTGTTTTTCAATGTAGAACAATTTGTTATAGTCTACTGCTGACATGAATTGACCCTTGTATTCGACCAGGCGTACTCTTTGTAAATATCAAACTGAAAAACATGCAAAGTGACAAGATGCTATTAGTGTACTTTCTGGGGGAAAGAACATAGTGAATAAACAATTATGAGTTTGCCCTTCAAAACATTAGTCTAGTCTACATATTTAAACAAATAGACGACTCTAAGGGGGTAAATTTCATTCTTGCCAAACACTAAAATGCCATCCCATTTCCTATGTAGACATAGGAATTCCTCTCTCAATCTAAACTAAACTGTTTGACTGGCTGTTGGGAAACTGAAGGAAACCTGGGACTCTGTGAATATCCTCCAACATAAACATAAGAAGGGGGCATTGTTTGTTTTGAAGGAAAGTGTTTCCTTTCTTACAGCTTTAAACTGTATCTGAATTCTTTGGATTTTGGCTTTCGGAAATCAGCGGGAAATATTCCAATTCCACAGAGTCCCTGTCAGAAAGTTGGGAAGTTCTCTTGAGTTCCTCTAATAATCCTATTTCATGGGCAGATGGAAGAGTATGGCAGCGCAGGGGTGGATTAGAGACTGTTAATTATCTTCTGATTTACCGAGGGACTGTTTGAAGCCAGGGATGAAGAGACACTGAGAGAGAATGTCCTTGGATTGTATGAAGTATCTGCTGGATGATGTTTAGAGGATGAGTAAGGTGTTGAAGGAGATTGTCTCACTTGTTTTTGGTCTGATGATGGGAATGGAGGTGGAGGTTGTAACGTATGGAGTGGCCTTGATTTATAACGCTTCAGTTGCAATTGGTCCTTAAATTTACTCACCTCTCAGTAACCTTCTGATAGTTGAAGTCAGAATTATTAGCCTTGCTAATTCTTTTTTCCATAATACCCATAATATAATGATAAAGCTAAATGTATAAATCTAACATTATAATTTGTACAACCTATATTTATTTTTAGTGTCATTTTCGATAAATGATTCAGTTATTCACTCATAAAACTTCATGTTTCAATGCTAGATGTGTCATTTTTGAAGAATTTTCCAGTGGCATGTACTTGATGGACTGGTTGTTGCCACCTATTGGTTAAATTATGTAATTTCTGTCTACACCTTTTATTTTTGAGCGTCAAGTTAAAGGCATATGACAGTAATTAAACAGTGGTTTTAATCTTTACCATAAACATTAGTGGTTATACTGTATCTAAACTATAAACTGTTCTCCCAGTATTTCTGCACTATTTCACTGTTTGTACTCAAAAGACTAAAGACTGAATCTCTTTGTTCATTTTGAACACAGGTTTGAATGCAGCGATTAAAAGAATAAATAAACATATGCAAATCAACCTCATTTATAATTTGTTGCGTGGGTGTTGAGATCCTGATCTTTTAATGATTTATTGTGCAACTAACAAGTAGTGACAGAAAATACCTTTAATAACCTAAAAAACAAACCACATCCTGAATAACCTACCACAACGTTTTGCATCATCATTATGTTCTACAGGAACGCCTAAATGTTTTCATACGTGTGATTTGAATGACATGAGAAGCAGTCTTTCTGTGATTGTTACAAATTTAGGATTAATCTACAAGTAAAACAAAAAATGTATCCATGGATCACGTGTGTTCTGAACTGTGGGTTGTGATCCGTATGAATCACGGATCAGCCGTTATCCGTTACACCACTAGCTAATAATGTATTGACCTTAAAAACTGCTTTTAATCTAGCCTAAATAAAACAAATAAGACTTTCTCCAGAAGAAAAAATATTATATGAATTACTATATAAAAAAAATCATTGCTCTGTTAAACATCATTTGTGAAATATTTATAAAATAATTCACAGGAGGGCTAATAATTTTTACTTCAACTGTATTTGTAGATGTCATTAGTTCTTGTTGATTCTTCTGAGCATTTAGTCAAAAGGTAGTTCATGTAAAAATGGAAATTGCCACCCACACATACAGTAATTTAAAACCTGTATGGGTTATAACACAGAAGTGTTTTTCTTCTTTTAAGTAAACAAGTCAACAAGCAATCTGTTTGCTTAAAGGCTCGAGCAATGTGCATCCTCATATTGTAGATTACAGGCGTTACCACATTACCACATAATTACCACATAAATAACAGTTATTTTTAGTAACAGTAAAAAATAACTGTTAATTATCAGTTTGAAATATTTGTGCATTTTTAACATAGTGTTTAACACAGTTAAACAAAGTGACTTCTATTGACATTTTTTCAATGGTTTGAAAGAAATCATTATAAAGAAATAACTTCATATAACCTGAAAAAGTACTGGCATATAATTACCTGGTCTTAGTGCTGTGATTTACAGTGAATGATGAGTCCAGGCAATATATGGGTTTAAACTACTAAAAAAATCCATAAAAGTTTGCTAGACTTTCCAACATTAAAATTTTGATGGAACAGAGGTCAAGATCCCTCATTCAATCATTGATTTTCCTTCGGCTTAGTCTCTATTTCAGAGATCGCCACAGCAGAATGAACCAGCTTTTCCAGCATATGTTTTACACAGTAGATGCCCTTCCAGCTGCAACCCATCATTAGGGAACACTCATACACTCTTTTAGTTTAGTTCATCCAATTCACTTATAGCGCATGTCTTTAGACCGGGGGAGAAACCGGAGAACCTGAAGCAAACCCACACAAACATGGGCCCAACTAGCCCAGCCAGGACCCAAACCAGTGACCATTAACAATAATGTTTAATTTAAAGTTCGAAAATTGACTATTCATGCTAGAAATATCAGGTTCTGTCACCATTTGACACTTCTTCCAGTAAAAATTAGATTTTTACAATTTCCCCCTGTTTATACTCATAGAAAGTGAGAATATATAAACAGGGGCAGCACTTTTTCAAAAGGTACTGTTTTGTTTCATGCAGGTCCACATTTGTACCCTAAAGGTACATATTAAAAGCTAAAAAGTACAAATGTGTACTTCCTAGTACTTGAAAGGTACAAAGGTGTACTCTAAAGGTACAAATTGGTACCTTTGCAGTACCAATGTGCATTTGTAAGGTACAAAAGTAAAAAGGTACCGCCCAGGTAACAGGATTTGTACATTTATTTCTAAGTGTACATTATGCTGTTGAAGTGACTGTACAAAGCATGTGAAAATGATGCATGTGCTGTAACACACAAAATTGTTTTACACTGTACATTTTTGTCACCACATTACGGGCTTAACACAACCAAAGTGTTGCTTACAGTATACTAGCAGTTTTCTCTTCCAAAAAAAGTGTCGGAAATGCTTCATGCCAATTTCAAGACACTTTCAAAGTAAAAAAAATGTCTGGTAAATATTGCTATAGTTTAGAATTGAAGGGTTACGTTGTGCCAGCAAAAACCTAGGAAGAAATTGAATTGTGGTGGTAGCTGGAATGAGACACACCATTATATGTGACAAACAAAACATAATTTTAAGAAGTTCAAAGCAAACCAAAGCATTTTAGATATGTATATAAAATATAAAGCACATAAGAAACAGACAATATCTGTAAAAAAAAAAACTATAATAATTACAAGATTAAAATGTGTAGATTATTTAAATTAGGCAAATGCGTTAATTAGCCATTATGGTGAACGTGTATTTTGCAGCCAGTTTAGACATTTTGTCATTTTGTTCTCTTCAGTATAGTAAAGTATAGATTTAGACTGAGTCGTTTAGATTAAAGTATTAATTATATACTGTAATGTTTCTCTTACTCTTGCGACTGATAGTAAAATGATATAATGATGATGATGATGATGATAATAATAGTAAAAAATAAATTTTCACTAAATATACTTGGGCAGCCGTTAATATATCTAAATGGCCCGCCCAAGTAAAGTCTATGTGTTGGAAGCACTGAAGTTGTTCACACATTATTAAAAATAATATAAAAAACAATTAATGTGCTGTTTATAGCTCAACTAGAAACCAAAGCAAACTTAATAACTTTTTTTATTATCATTTATTCATTTTCCTTTGACTTAGTCTCTTATTTATCAGGGGTTAACACAAGGAAATGAAACGCCAACTATTCCAGCATATGTTTTACAGAGTGGATGCCCTTTCAGCCACAACCCAGTGCTGGGAAACACCAATACACACCCATTCACACACGCACTCATACACTAGGGCCAATTTAGTTTATTCAATTCACCTACAGTGCATGTCTTTGGACTGTGGGGGAAACCAGAGCACCTGGAGGAAACCTAGGTGAACACGGGAGAACACGCAAACTCCACACAGAAATTCCAACTCGAACCAGCAACTTTCTTGCTGTGAGGCGACAGTGCTAACCACTGAGCCACCTTGTCACCTTTTTAAATTAACAAGACATGTTTTTCTAACACAAATTTAAATGTTTGTTTGTTCATGAACAATTTGGAATTTTGGCTGTACTGTCCCTTTAAGTAATGCCACTACAGTTACTGCAGCACATGATTTGAATTAATTCATATTAATTCATTTATGTCATGCTAGAATTTCATAACATAAAGCTATCTTGACGGAACAGTAGCAAGTAGAGTAACCTGCTGCTCTTGGATAAAGATACTATAATGAAGTCTGGCCTAATGTCCTCTTTAAATGGCTACATTATGCTGTGTGGCAGTCATTCAATGGACATCTTTCAGGTTCACCAGCCAGGTTAATTAGATGTTAACGGAATTACTCGATGCATTTGAAACAAAGACAGTCAATGTGAATCAGAGAGGTTGTTTTTTTCCATGCAATCTGTAATATGATTAACTGCCAACTGAAGAAAAATCGTGTTTACTTCAGCCGTCATCAGTGTTAGAAGAATGTTGTGACAGAGATGATGCAAACCCAGACTCCACAACAGGCGTTTTGAGAGATTTGAGTCTGGTGTCAACCTTTAGAATGAGTGCTTTATCATAAATGAGGAATGCTTAATCTGCTCCACCAAATCATGTCAACATTCTGCGATGCAAACACAAAGCATTGATCCATCCCACCCGCAGGGATTCACTTATCAGGAAAATGCAACCTTCCATCTTCATAATAATATCTTGTGCTGTAGATAAATGTAATTTAATAAGAGGATAATATTGAAAATGTCATATCCTCCCTCCCCCATAGGGCTTCAAACATGTACACTGAGGGCATGCTTTTCCAATCAGTGTTGGGTGTGAGGAATTACAAAGTGTACACTGTAAAACAAAATATATGTAAGTGAACAGTTTTCCATATTTTGTTATTCAAGCTTTTTATTTATTTATGCTTTTGAATTGCATTAAGGAGACTTGATCTTTCCTACAATACCAAAAAGTGACTTTTATTGACATTTCAAGAGTTCACACTTAGATATTGTTGAATGCTATTAGCAGGTTTGGCATGCTGTCCTGGGAGAGAACCCTAAGCTTGGAGATAATTGAGCCCATGCAGGGTCAATTAACCTGTAAGGGGGTCCGAGATCAGGTAGGTCCACCGAGAGCTCCCTTTGGTAAAAGGAGGAAAAGGAGGAGATCGGGTGGATGGGGGGATTCTTCCAAAAGGAAGATAAGCCAGTAAGGTGAAATTGGTCTATTTATTGTAGGCTTGGATCAATCTGATTGGATTATTGCTGATTACGGATAAGAGACCAGCCATATCATGTGATCAATCATATCATGTGCTCCTCTCAAAATTAGTTTGAAAAACTTTATTTCTTATAGTTTAAAGTAATATATTGTATTGTAAATTACAGTATTAAAACCTAGCAATAAACTAACAGTACTTATGTTATTTTACAGACTTATTATTATTGATATATTATATTTTTAATACAATATATTGTTTCAAACTACTAAAATTAGTTGAATTTTCAACATCAAAAGTTGAAAGAGCAAAGATCAAGGTGTCATAATGCAATGCATAGCCATAAATAAATAAATAAAAAGCACCTGTGAATCATAAATTATTAAAAATGCTATTTTTTTCAGTGTACTTATCCATTGAAAAAAGTTCTGTTCATGTTCAGACTGCACAATATATTGCATAAATATATTTATTAAGATAATAGTATATGCAATATATTTATATATATCACATACATGTGTGATAAATTATATTTATTTTGTAGGTACATTGGTTGTTTATCTAAATTTGACCAATCAGATGGGGCCTGAGGTGAACCCAGAGCTACAAATAAACATTTATGGCAGGTGTCATCCATAGTGTTTTGAACAGTAAGGGCTCTATTTTAACAATCTAGGCACAAAGGGCATGTCTGAATTCTCTTTTGTTATTTTAAGAATGGAAAAATGTGGTTTGCTTGGAAAAATGGCTTAACTTTCTCTTTCTCTTTACTTTTACTATTTGCTCCTTTACTTTTGTGGATAAACAAACGGTGTTGTCTCAGTCCACTGAACACATCCATTAGCCCACATATTACATTTTAATTTGTTAAGTACAAAGGTTTCTTTCAAAACTATTTTTAAATTCAGTTCTAATTTCCATCAAACGAATAAATGAACAGTATTAACAAAGTGTGGTCAAAAAACTGAGTTATTCAGTTTTCAATGTATATCGTATTCCTATGACCCATATGGTGATGCATAAGTCTCCAAAACCATGAAGGTAGTGTTTTTTTTTTTTTTTTGTAAAAAAATAATAATTTTTGTAACATTGTAATCTTCAATTTTTTTTTCATATATAGAGATATTTGTGTATTGCTGTACATCCTGTGTGCATCAAACAGTGTGTAGGTGTTTTGGACCTGCAAAGGCGCATAACTAATGTGTTCTGCGCTGGAATTTAGACCAGCTTTCATTTGGTCAATAGCAATGCGCCAACAATGCACCTTAACACACCTCTTTTTTAGACCAGAACACTCATGAATCCACAGAGTGGCGCAAATTAATTTGCTATGTAAAACAACATGGCACAAAATGTGAAAATTAGGGGTGCGCTGTTCTGAAAATAACAACAAATTGCGACAAGCACGTCATGCGTGGCGTCGTTGCGCCGGGTGTATGATAGTGGCCTAAATGTTTGCACCTTAACAGTTTTTTAAATTTTTATTAGAATTAGAATTAAATAGATCAGAAAAATATTGTTTGCCTGTTTATTTTAATATCATTAAATAAATGATTCAATAGCTAATAAAAATAGTATTTTTCTAGGGTAATGTTATATTGTACGAAATATCGTTATCGCAATACTCACAACAATATCGCATATTTTTCTAGTATCATGCAGCCCTAGTTCATATTCAAATTATTAGGTCATTTAATTACAGTTACTTATAATAGTATATTAAATAATAAAATAATACATTCTACAATTCTGTAAAAATCTATTTACTGAAGTAAATATATTTTGCTGAATTACTCAGTTTTTCAGTTAAGATGATTGCACATACTTATGAAACAATGAATTCATTACGAAATTAGTTGACAATATGAAGTATGTATGAAACATTATGTAAAATATAGTGTCATTGTTTGAAATGTTTTATGGTTTTTTCAGGACTTTTTTTGGAGAGTAATATTATTAGTTAATAAAATAATGCTATATTTGTTATTAAAAATTAAGTATTGTATTTTTAGGTCATGTTTGACTCATTAAAATAATTAAAAGAGTTTATTTTCTTTTTTATTGTATTTAATTTCTTTAGCATAGTATTGAGTCAAGTAATTAAATTCCTTGTTGAGTAAGTAAATAAAATAACTTATATGACATAATAAATAGAAAAGTAATTAAAAACAATTTGACGATGTAATTAGTAATCAATTATATTTTAAATGTAACTTACCGAAAACTGCTTCCAAATTTGTGACAGATTTTTTTTTCTGGTTAAATAAAGGCTATGTCTGACAATCTGATTCTCTTTCAACTGTTAAAAACAAACCGCAGTTGTAAGAAATTGTGAAGGACAAGTTGATTTGTCTTGGGTGTCATTATGGTCCTAAAACCCTAGTTTGGAATGTAAAAAGCCTCCAGCATCTTTTGGTTTAAATTGGTAAGTAGAGAGAGAGGGACTTGGCACAGTTTTGCATGGCATTTGGGGGGATGGGAGCTTCAGTCTCGGTGGAGTGAGTGCTTGCAGCTGTTCTGGGCTCATAGTGAAGGCTGAGAGAGAGTGAGTGAGTGATGCTTGGGGAAATGCATAGTAGACTCTGACTTCTGATTATTACTGCAAGTGTTGATTTTTTATGATTATATTATGGAGGAGCCTTTCTGAAAGGGTTGTGTGGGAACCGGAAATGTAATTTAATATAATATAATATAATATAATATAATATAATATAATATAATATAGGCGACGCAGTCGGAAAATTAAAAAAATGTCACTTTATACAATTCTCTGTTTTTTAGCAAGGTAAATTTTCTTTTGCATTAAAAACCAGCTAAATCCACGTTTTTTGGCAAAAACCTCTAAATCCACCTTTGGGACAAGACAGTGTGTTTAGTTGAAAAATTACTAAATATGCAATTAGAAATAATTATACTAAACATAAATTACATTATACAAACCACTAGGGGTGTGACGAGATGCATATTCCACGAGACGAGACGAGACACGAGATTGGGTTCACGAGAACGAGATAAGACAAGATTTTTACACTATTTTAAAGAAATTCTTAATGATGAATATCAATGGAATAATCTTCAAATTCAAATATTTTGCTAATATATGAATGGACAATAGATTTTTATAAAAAAAAATCACAAAATGCAAAACAATTTAGGTGTTTTTTAATTAACTTGTAATGAATTAACTTCCATTTTTATGTATACAATTTCCATAATTATTCCCATAATTTTATGTATGCAATAGTTTTATATTAGTTTAAATTGAATTCTATGCTAGAACATGCAGACACTGCAAAATATTTGTTAATATTTAAATAGAAAATAGCAAACTCTACTGACAGGCTTTTCTCCTATAGCATTTCAGAGTATTTACATTGCAGACCTTGATGGTCAATTCGGATTTTCTGACAGTGTCTGATTTTTTTTGATGACCTGCTTACATTTATCATCTTTTAAATGTGACTCGTACACGATTGACTGCAATTATACATCACACGACAAAAGACCAGAATGACCAGAAAAAAAGCGGGCGCTGACTAACAGCTGATAATAAGTTCTCTTTTTTTCTCTATTCCTGTATTTATTCAGTTTGCATGGTTTAATTTTTTTTATTTTCTTCTTGACAAGTTGTTTTGCTGTAGTTTATGACAAAAAAACTTTCTCATTTGGCCATTTTCTCTTAATCTAGGCCTTTGTAAACCAGTAGGCATCTTAATGTAATGTCCATGGCATGATTTCTGCACGTAATGTATGCAACAGTATTATATTATGTTGGTTACGTTGCGGATGGTGCAATGTCTTTCTCTCTCATGAACATGCTTTTTTAGTCCCTGTGTGGAATTTGGTCACTTGAACCAGCAAAAGAAAACGTCCGCTTTTCAAGTACAACATAAATGTGTTTGGTAATGATGAAGGCGGGTGTGTTGAGTCTTCAGCAGTTCAGTATGTGTGTGCGCGCTTAGAGATGTGTGTAGGTGCAGATAATATTGTGTCAAACAGCTGTGTGGACTGTCCTATCGCAAAATGTGGCTAAAAGTCCTACACAATAGTAGCCTAATCGTTTGATTTCAGTGTTTACATATATGTACTGCACTTCAATAATGACTTTCAGCACATCTAAAGTGACATTCCATTGCATGGTAATGTCCATGGTTCACTTGAGTGGCTATAGTTGCAGCCTCTGCTTGCACATTAATTGAATAACGCAGCAGCCCTTTGGCCGGTGAGAAAACCGAGTGGCATGTGCAACACAGAGGCCAGCCTTACCAGGTGTGTGCAAAGCACTTGATTTGCGGTTTAAATTCAATCCTGCTTCCAATCTTCAATGCTAATTTTACCCTCACATTCCATCATGATAACATCTTCTCACGAGTCACAAGACAACTTTTCATCTCGACAAGAAATCTCGTCATGATTTAATCTCGTGAGATCTCGTGCAGCGAGATCTTGTCACACCCAAACAAATCACCTAAAATTAAAAATACATACATATGTCAAGTAGCAGTTCATTCCGCTGTGTAAACCCCTGATAAACCAGGGACTAAGCAGAAGGAAAATGAATGAATGAAATCTGTCAAGTGCATTAATTAATAACATTAAAATGGACATTAATTAAAACTTAACAATCTGTTGTCATGTCAGATATTTGGGATTTAGATTTAATGCAACTAGAGCAGTGTAAACATTGTAAACTAAGCTTGATTCAAATAATGTATTGTAAAAACATTGTGAAACATCAATATCTGTGCATTGTCCATGAATAAAAAAGTAATGTAATTTATTGAAGTAATATAAATACAGTAATGTACAGCTTTATACATTATATTTATCTTTTTAAAAATAGCTTACATTAGCAAATAAAACACAAGGTAAGCCTACTGGGCAAAAAGGGGATGTCTCTCAGACACTTTTAGAAGCTGTCATTCATTTATCCTCACCATTCTCAAGGTCTTGGTCTCTTTTTCGTCTCTTGATTATCCTCATAGCATCTATGTGGGATAAAAGAACAGCATCTTAACTTCGACTTTCGTGAAATTGAGTTGCCGTTTAATGTATAGCTAATCTGACGTTTTTATTTGCCATTCACTAACAGTGAAACAGGCTCATCCAGTTCATCAAACTCCATCTCTTAAAATTTAAATCAAAAGCGGAATAAAACAGTCTCCTCATAAAAGCCGGCTCATCAGCGCGCTGCTACATTGAAAACATATGATTCGATTCGTGTCTTCTGATTGGTTCTCGGGACATAGCGGCTTTTGCTGCCAAAGGCAAGTGGTGTTTAGAGGCTTTTGCCAACAAACAGTTATTTCTGAATACGCTGATGCAGAGATTTTGATTATTTGAAGCAAAAATATTTGTTGAACATGTAGTACGTGCCTAAAGCATTCTCCTCATTGCCATTAGCAAATTTTTGGCGGAAATGGTGTTTAGCGGCTTGCCCCCCCTGAATTATTTGCCCCCCTGTTTATTTTTTTCCCAATTTATGTTTAACAGAGAGAATAATTTCTCAACACATTTCTAAACATAATACTTTTAATAACTAATTTCTAATAAGTTATTTATTTTATCTTTGCCATGATGACAGTAAATAATTTTTGACTTGATTGTCTATGTCTATGGACCTCCGTATTTATGTAATTGTACCAGATATATTATTGTCTATGTCTATGGACTTCCATTTTTAAAGGTACCTGATATATTATTGTGTATGTCTATGGACATCATTATTTCTGTAATTGTACTTAATGTCATGTAATGTAATATGTATTTATATAGTGCATTTATCGTGTATGGCCATACACCCAAAGTGCTTCACAATGATGAGGGGGGTCTCTCCACACCACCACCAGAGTACAGCATCCACTTAGATGATGCATTGGCAGCCACAAGACAAAAAGGCACACCCTTTGTCAACAATATTAATGCTCAACAAGTTGTGGGTAACAGATTTCCTTTGAAAGGTCTCAAAGTCCCTTACGTCTTTATGTAAGTTCCTATACATTGGACCTAATTTTGTTACTGAGGCAAGAACTAAATATTATGACCACTACAAACAACAAAATGACATCTCAGTCTAAACCAAAGACTTGACTCTGCGCATTTTCTGTTTAGTTTTGTTTCCCAGCATGGGCCGTTCATAATTGCGACTGTCTACTCCATATATAAAGTTTGTAAAAGCATTAAATGGGTTCCCTTTGTATGTCTCAGTTCTTGGTTGAGCTGTACTGTTACTGGAGAACTGTGGGAGAGACTAATGAACACTTTTTATATACCCTGCTCTGTTTTTGAACATTTGTTTTCAGTCACGGCAGGCTGCGGTACATGCTGAGCGTCTGGTGGTCGTTTTACTGCAAACTCCAGTTCCTTTGACTCGTTCAATGTCTTTTTATCTCTCGGAGTGTTTTATCAGTCAGCATGACACTTGTTTAGACTACTGTCATGCTTCATTGTCCTTGATGAGCAGAACAGTATTATATTCAGCCAAAACAATCATCACTCTCACAATCTTATAATGACCAAAGTTCATGATTAAATGAGTTTTCGTTTCATTGTATTTTCATCTATTAGTTTGTTAAATCAGCAAATAGAATCTTTATGTATATGTATTTATTTTATGGCATTTATTATGATAGGAAAGTAGATACTGACAGGAAGGGAAGTTGGAGAGATAGGGTGATGGGATTGTGAAATGTCCGCAAATATAATTGTGTTAAAATTAGATTGTATGTCGGCACTGTTAGCCTAGTGGTCAGTGCACCGACATAGAATCTATTTTTAACACAATTAAATCAAATCAAATTCAAGTGAAAGATTTCTGTTATGACAACTCTCTGAGAGATTTAGTACAGTAATGAATATGTATATGGCAATGTTTATGTGTTTGGACTTGGCGGCATAGATCTACACATGCTATTTGGGAATATAACACACTTCTGCTGCAAAAATGGCATACATGAAACCACTGTAGTGCATTTATACATACAGTGGGGGAAATAGGCATCATGTTTTTTCCTAATAATAATTTTTTTTAAAGACGCTGTTGATATGGAATTAAAACAGATTTTTGTAAAAACCCAAACAATACAAACATAAAAATTAAATAAAATAAAATAAATACAATAAAAACATTAGTTATGTGTAATTCTGTGGGTCTCATCTATCAAATCTGATCTTTATTTTGTATTTTCTGTTAGATTCAAATCAAGTGATTGGCTGGGCCATTCTACAGCTTTATTTTCTTTCTCTGAAACCATTTACAAGTTTCCTTTGCTGTGTTTGGGGCCATTGTCTTGCTGAAATGTCCACATGATTTCATTTTATTACACATAACTTCATATGTAAACTAATTTGATTTGTTTTCCTTGCATATATGGATTTCTTTGGTTGTTATCAACAGTTTCAAGTCAACAGCACCTTTAGAAATATGTTTTCTAAGAAAAATGGTGACGTGTTCAATACTTATTTCCCTCGCTTGTTGGTGGTACTGTGGTGGAGGAGGGCATTAAAAAATGCACTGCAGATTGATAGCTCAAACAGCACTGAGATATTTAAATGTCTGAGGTGACAGCAACCAATCACCTGCAACATTGATGATGTTGTCCGAAGCAGATTAGAGAGGACCTTTATTTTATTTTATTTACCTGTGTGCCTAATAGAGTTTCTGTATAAATGTTTTTAAAAACATATACAGATTATATACACTTATATATATATATATATATACGCATATATACATGTATATACATATATACATATATATTTAAATCGCCCTTGTGGGGTTAAATGAAGTAGCAAGTATTAAAAGTGTTCAGGATTGTTTGTTTTTCTCACACTTTGACACTGCGGTTTTTCAAAAGTAAACACTCATTTGATCTTTACAAAACTGATAATTTTCTATTAGAAACCAATGTCAGGCGAGATCGGACATGCTGGGTACTGGAATGACTGTAATGTGGGTTTCTATGCTAACATAAAGCAAATATTTTTAAAAAACTAATGCGAATGAGGTGCAATTCAATCAAGCTGTTAGAGATTCTGACTGCAGTATTGATACTTTTTTAACCGGCAGTATAGCATAATCAAAACAGCTGATTGGTCACATGGGTGTAATGTTCGGCAGATTCATCAAAAGCGTTTCCATCTGCCATTATTCCCACTAAGTTAACACAAGTCCAAAACCACCTCAAGCGATCATTCATTCATTCATTTTCCAAATGCGTTTCCATCTCCCATTATTCCCATTAAGTTAACACAAGTCCAAAACCCTTAAGCGATCATACATTCATTCATTCAATTTTACTTCGGTTAGTGCCTTATTTATCAGGGATTGCCACAGTGGAATGAACCGCCAACTATTCTGGCGTTTTACACAGTGGATGTCCTTTCAGCTGCAACCCAGTATTGGGAAACACCTATACACTCTTGCACTCACAAACACACTCATACAGTACGGCCAATTTAGTTCATCCAATTTACCTATAGCGCATGTCTTTTGACTGTTGAGGGAACCAGAGCACCTGGAGGAAACCCACACGAACACGGGAAGAACATGCAAATTCCACACAGAAATGCCAACTGGCCCAACCGGAACTCGAACCAGCAACCTTCTTGCTGTGAGGCGACAGTGCTAACCACTGAGCCAAAGTGCCCCCCCCCCTCAAGTAATCATCAAAAAGTGATTTTTTGCAAATTAAGGAATTTTTATTCAAAATTTGCCATTTCAATCACTTGTTTCTCATGTTGCAAAATGCTTTTGCAGGGGTTTTTTTCATGAGTTAAGTACCAAATGATTTGAACCTAACATCATGGCTCAAAATCTGATTTTTCAAATAGCTGAAGGGCCGAATATACAGGGTTAAGAATGACATGGGTAAATATTTTCATGCAGAAACCTCTATACATTCTCTGTGTTTGATCGTTCGTAAATCACAAGCTGAAAACCAGAGAAAAATGTGCAACAAAAAACTAAATACATTCCAAAAGGTCTCTCTCCTTATGGGAAAGCTAGCTTGTGACACAAACAGTTTACATATTACACCAATGTCAAACAGCTGTACTGAAATTTTCCACTGCCCTGTTTGATTGTCACAAATTGCAGTGTAAGCTTTGCCCACGGAGAAACTTTAACACAAGCAATGAATGCTCAGTAAACATTAAACTCAAAGCGTTTGACCCTGGCACTGTCTGAGGAAACACAGGACGTATTTCACGCTGAATAAATTACAAAATAAAAAGGACAAAGTCCAGTCTGAGCAAGGGATTTTTCTCACACATCTTTCAAAGTCCTGACCATTATGGGCTGCAGGCTTTTGCTGCAGAAGTAACCGGCCATGAAGGATCAGCATTTGGGGATAATGGGTTTTGGAGGGACAGAAAACAGAACATACTGTCTTGAAGTCAAAACTGGGACAGGAAATCCACTCTGTAACGGCCAAAAATGCCACTTCATAGACATTTCTCTTCGAAAAAAGTATTTAGCAAACTAGGATTCTACATAGAAACATTTGTGCTGCATGTACTTGCAAAATAAGTCTTGCTTTACTATGATTGTAAATAAAACACAGCTTTTATCCAATCAGCATCAAGAATTTTATGTTTTATAAAGATTTTTACACAGTAATAATTCAGTTTGGAAGCATTTTTGTTATCATTAAGAACAATACTCTGCCTTAAATCAAAGTCAATCTCACAAAACATGACTATATAACTTATTCAAAAAAAATTTTTTATTGCAATTTAATTGTATTTAAATTGCAAATGGTTTTTCTACCAATCTGTTTTTATTGTAATAGCCTAAATCAGGCAACGAGAATAGTGAAAAGAATAATATGAAGACATAATATGAAATAATGTTTAAAAAGTAATATTAACTTTGCCAAAAGTGGTTCTTTCCTTAGTATTTTTGTCTTGTTTTCCAGACAAAATCTAAAGATTCTTAAATCAAGATATTTAGGATAGACAAGATATATGTTCAAGATAGTTAATCTTGATTCCATTTTTAAATGTACTTTAATTAAATGTACACGGTAAAGTTGACTGTAATTTCAACTGTAAAGAAAACAGTAAATACACTACAGTGAATGAGGCTTGGTTCATTATATGACTTTCTCATCACCACTTGCTTATGGTTGTGTTTTTATCTGTATAACAGAGGTATAATGAGTAAATGTTTGTATTTCACACTGGCGTATAATAGCATAAATTAATGAAACACCATAGTTTTAACGGTAAAGTTCTGGCAACCTCAGATGCCGCTTTTTTATCATAATTTATTTTACAGTGTGAGTTTCTGACACCACTGGCATGTATTAAATATAGTTCACCCAAAAATTAAATTCTGTTATTATTTATTCACATTTGCTTGTTTTAAACTATTTTGAGTTTCTTATGTTTCTTTTCAGCAAAAAAAGAAGATATTTTGAAAAATGCTGGAAACCTGTAGCCATTGATTTATATAACATGTTTTTTCTACTATGGACATTAATGGTTACAGATTTCTGACCTTTCTAACCAATACATTTTCATGCGTGCTCAACAAACTCATAAAGGTTTGGAACCACTTGAGGGAGAGTAAAATGTGAGTAAATGTAAATTTTTGGATGAACTAACCCTTTAAGGCTTGTTTTAAAGAGCACCTATTTTACCACTTTTTCAAGATTTAAATTGTTTGTGTCTCCAGCATGGACACATTTGTCTGTAAAGTTTCAACTCAAAATACCCATCCTCATCAGCTTATTTTCAACAGTGTAGCTGTTTCTGTTGCCTGTGCCTTTAATGCAAACAAGCTAGTTCTCCCCACCCACCATCCATGTCAGAGCCATAAAGATTGCTTGCTATCCGCTTGTTAAGTGTAATGTCATGTGAGGCGGCTCCTATGTCCAAGTATCAAAACTGTATGGTGAGGCTCAACAAATTGTCACCTTAGAATTATAAGATTCTATATAAGTTGTGTTTTTATAAGTTGTTTAAATCTTAGGACTTTTTATTTAAAAAACAAATGTTACTCACATACTGTTTGCTATATGGAATGCAAAAACTTTGAAGCTCAATATCTCAAAATCATTCAGAATGCAGATAGAACCTTATAATTCTAATGTGACAAAATGGCAATAATAAACCTTTACAAAGCGATTTAATACATTTGATCAAAAAGTAATCGTGATCGCAATATATATATCTCCATGCCTAATATCAGGTGGTCAAAAAGTAATACATTTTTTAGAAATTCTTAAAACATTGATTAATATATTAGTCAATATTTTTTTTATAAAATTCACTTTCAAGAGTTTGCCCTTGCTGATGATTGGTTATAATGTGTATTTTGGCATGCTGTCTCGGGAGAGAGCCCTGAGCTCGTGAGATCCTCGAGCCCGGGGCTCCCTCCCATTGCAGGGCGAGAGGGGAGTCTGAGCTCAGGTAGGTCTCGAGAACTCCCCCTGCTTGATAATGGTAATGTAGATTGTAAAGAGCTATGGAGAGTGTATGTGAAGATGAGCTTGTCTATGATGTCGATTTAGTTTTGTCAATTTACTTATGTTACATGTTTTTGGTCTGTGGGAGGAAACCGGAGAGCCCGGGGAAACTCACGCAAACACGGGGAGAACATGCAAACTCCACACAGAAATGCCGACTTGGCCAGGTAAGATCTGAGCCAGTGACATTCTTGCTGTGAGGCAATGATGCTAATCATTGGGCCTCCGTGCTGCCCTGACAAGGAAAGGGGAGGAGTAGGGGTGGAAGGGGGGATTCTTCAAGACGAAGATGGCTAAGGTAAGATACTCTGGTTATTTATAGTGATTAGGAATCTTCCGATTGGTGGATCGTGCATTAGCTAACGAGGATCAGCTGCTATGGCACCTCTCTGGCACCTCTCCTTTTCAACCTTTATATGCTCCCTCTGAGCCAAATAATGAGAAAGAACCAAATTTCCTACCACAGCTATGCTGATGACACTCAAATCTACTTAGCCTTAATGTCTAATGACTACAGCCCTGCTTACACCCTCTGCCAATGCATTGATGAAATGAACAGCTGGATGTGCCAAAACTTTCTTCAGTTAAACAAAGAGAAAACTGAAGTCATTGTGTTTGGGAACAGAGATGAGGTTCTCAATGTGAATGTGTACCTTGGCTCTAAAGGTCAAACAACAACAAATAAGGTTAAGAACCTTGGTGTGACTCTGGAGTCAGATCTGAGTTTCAATAGTCATGTCAATGCAGTTAGTAAATCAGCATACTATCATCTCAAAAATGCAAGAATCAGATGCTTTGTTTCCAGTGAAGACTTAGAGAAACTTGTTCATGCTTTTATCAGCAGCAGGATGGATTACTGTAACGGCCTCCTTACCGGCCTTCCCAAAAAGACAGGCAGTTACAGCTCATTAAGAACGCTGCGGCCAGGATTCTGACTAGAACCAGACAATTAGAGCACATCACACCTGTCCTCAGGTCTTTGCACTGGCTCCCAGTTACATTCAGAATAGATTTTAAGTATTACTACTTGTCTATAAATCACTAAATGGTCTAGGACCTCAATACATAACAGATATGCTCACTGAATACAAACCTAATAGAACACTCAGATCTCTAGGATCATATAAACTAGAAATTCCAAGAGTTCAGTCAAAGCAGGGTGAATCGGCTTTCAGCTACTACGCCCCTCGCTGCTGGAATCAGCTTCCAGAAATGATCAGATGTGCTTCAACATTAGGCACATTCAAATCAAGACTGAACACACATCTGTTTAGCTGTGCCTTTACTGAATGAGCACTGTGCTTCGTCCGACAGATCGCACTACTATGTTTTTCTCTTCTTTTCCATTTTTTTACAACCTGTTTTAACATATTTTATCTGTTTTTATCTGTTTTTTTATTATCTGTTTTTTTTTCTTACACTTGTCTGTTTTTATTCCTGTTTATGTTAAGCACTTTGAATTGCCACTGTGTATGAAATGTGCTATATAAATAAACTTGCCTTGCCTTGCCTTGCTATCAATCATAAGCGCGTGCTCCTCTCGAAATTAGTTTACTTAATGTGTGATAGGACTGAAAAGTGGTCATTAAGGAGTTATTCTCTGTTGAAATCCCTCGAACCGGAAACAGTATTCCATACGTCATCATGACTTAACAAGCAGATTGCTCTGACGCATGTCTCCATGCTTTTTGTTGTTACAAATTTTGCACGATTATACACACACACATACACACACACACACACACACACACACACACACACACACACACACACAAGTTTAACTTTGTACTGTTTGCAATGCAAATGTGACCGGACACACATTAATATCCACAGCTGTATGGACATCGGTTATGTTAATGTACAAAATAAACCTAATTTAACATCCACAAACTGAGATTGAACCATCTTCTTTTATTGTACTGACACTATGCGGCTGCAGATGATGATTTACAGCGATTTTACTGTCTTTATTACAAACATGAACTGTTTTAAAAATGTTTTAAACTTGTAAAACTCATTTTTGAGCTGCAGATGATCACAGAGAGCTGAACAGATCTTTTTTTTATCCCAGTTGCTTTGCACATATCCTGTCTTGTGGATATGTTTATACGTGTTACTATGAAGACATGTTAATATTCATTAATTCATTTTCTTTTCGGCTTTGTCCTTTTATTAATCTGGGGTCGCCTCAGCAGAATGAACCACCAACTAATCCAGCATATGTTTTTACGCAGCGGATGCCCTTCCAGCTACAGTGCATCACTGGAAAATATCCATACACACTCATTTATACACTACGGACAATTTAACTTACCCAATTCACCTGTAGCGCATGTCTTTGGACTGTAGGGGAAACCGGAGCACCCGGAGGAAACCCACCGAACAAGGGGAGAACATGCAAACTACACACAGAATTGCCAACTGACCCAGCTAAGGCTTGAACCAGCGACCCTCTTGCTGTGAGGTGATCATGCTACCGACTGCGCCACCGCGTCGCCACATGTTAATATGCGGCTGTCAATCAACTTGGTGGGCGGGGAAACTGCACTCCTATGTGACATTGCGGTGGGCCTCAAAATGGGAGCAATTTTGATCCTATTTTAATGTCAGGAAATTTTTAAACAGAGACTTGTTTTCTTGATATCATTCCAATATGCACTCAAAAACATTTTTTTACTTGTTAAAACTAAATTAAAATGAGCTGAAAGAACACAACTCTTGAGATTTCATTGGGACAACTTAATTTTTTACATTCAATCCATTTAAATTTGTTTCAAGTGTTAAGTTAACTTAATCGATTTGTGTTGGGACAACATGAATAAATTGTGTGAAACCCTGCATGTTTTTACCGTCTGACTGTGGACACACTATACACATAGTTCTGTCCAAACAGCTTACTAAAGATGATTTTGATCATAGGTGTCCTTTAAGCATAAACTCTTTTAACTTTCACTCTTATATTACTTGGATTTATTTAGCACCGAAAAGGCTTTTCTGTTGAGCTGAAGGACCCTAATCTGATACTGTATTAACGTAATGGTGTGTCTCTAAATGTTAAACTCACAATATTTGTTAAAGATAAAATCATTGCATGTTCATCTCAGCCCCCACCATCATTTATACATATGCTTTATGTATTGTAACACTGCAATACATAACCTGACAAACCCACATAAGTAAATTGGCCTTTTAATAGCATTTTTCTTCTCAACATGGTGCCTTTGAAATAGGTTGTCGTGTTCAGCTGAATTCATTTTGTGTCTTTTCATTTGCAGACTCATTTGTGCCCGTTTCTTCTCATTATTCTCATTATGTCGAGCGCCTATAAAGAACAAACCAAAGCAATATGTGGCGGAGGCCAAGCAGAAACTCTTCTCCTTCTCAATTAATTTACAGACTGAGGCAAAAATCACCCCTGTGGCCCTGTGTTATTCTCTGTGTGTGAGGGAAAGTGGTGTGAGCGCCAGTGAATGATGATATTCAATGCCAAAGGTTCTTGGGTAACTGGCTAGATAGATTTTACATTTATTAAAGCCCATTCACTGTCATATTCAGTCATGTAGGTATTCTGTAATGACCTCAACAACTTCTGGAAAACAGTTCTGTGATATATTGAGGAATCCATGCTGCTAGAATGTATTTGTAGATATTTGGTTTTTCCCCCCAGAAAAAGATACTGGATGAGAAAATTTAGACTTTGAAGCTATTGTAGTTGACACTCTAATTAAGAATATGTTTTCGAAAGAATATGTGTGTGTGGACTAGTCATATTTTACATATCCAGTGTTTTTTTATGTCTAGATGCATCTAATCAGGAAATGTGTTTTTGTAATTACTGATAAAATAATCCAAAACAGACTAAATGGTCCAGTAATTATATAAGTATCTCTGACATTTGAACATCAAATGACCGCGATAGTCTTTCAGAGCCATAATAAACCCCTCGTCCAATCAAAGATGTTGATGGATCTGAAAATAGTAGATGCATTGTTCTCCATTCATTGTCACTTTATTCCTACTCCTGAAGGCTTGTTTTGCTCAAGTCTTGTGTAAGAGGTCAGCGAGAGAGGGTTAAAGAAGGTTATAATGTTTGTAAAAGCCAGCATTAGGATCTTCTTGCAGCCTCAGCGCTCTCTTTATGATGGCTGTCAGCTTGGCCCTGCGCTGCGGGTTTGATCTGAGAGAGCAAGAGTGCGTTTAAAGCCCCTTTCTCTCAGTTTATTCAGCCCGCTTTACACATGCATGATGCCAGATTTCTCAAGGAGACAGATCTCCAGATCAGCTCTGTCTTTCACACACGCTCCTTTCAGAGGATGAATTTAGAACTGTAGAGGACAGTGGAAACATAATACTGATTCAACTATCCTGATTGTAGGAATGTGCAATATGACAATATATATTGTATGGACAAAATAAAAAGCACATAATTTTATATTATGCTCTATTGTTTATTTTTCAAAATAGATTATTGATGGTAATACTTGTTCATATTTTATACAAGCTCCTATTATACAAACTCTCCTGTTTCTACCAAAACAGGAGTGTCAGGAGCTCCACAGGGTCAATATACTTGGCCAGGCTGCTATTCACCTTATTCTCTGCACACGAGGGGGCGCAGCCTTTTGAATCTTTTTGGCTGGACACTTCCGTTCTCATTAACTTCTATTCATTTTTAGACGTTAAAAACAGCTCATTCTGCTGCTGCTTGATGTTGAAAACTGATATTTTCTTATTATATGAGTTTACTTTGTCTGTATAATAATGCAAACACTTGTTTGAAGAGCAAGTAGTTTGACCGTGTTCAGCAATTTACTATTCCTAGTCATTTCTCCAATAGAGAGCTGAGTCGAAAGTTCAAAAACAATCGCAAAAAACGAGCGCACTTCCGCATTGAAGAATAAGGTCAATAGCCAATACATTGGTCACTAATGTCAAATGTCGGTTTCAATGGTGCCATTAGAGAAATGTTGGGCTGTGGACAATGTGAAACTTGTATTGTTCTATGGTGAGTCCACTGTTACTGTTTTTCTCACATATGGAAGAATTATAGTGTGGAGAAGCCCCAAAGAAGCGTATCACTCAGACTAGGGGTCACCAATCACGGCCCTGGAGGGCCGGTGTCCCTGCAGGGTTTAGCTCCAACTTGCTTTAACACACCTGCCTGGGTGTTTCAAGTATACCTAGTAAGACCTTGATTAGCTTGTTCAGGTGTGTTTGTTTAGGGTTGGAGCTAAAATCTGAAGGACACCGGCCCTCCAGGAACAAGTTCAGTGACCACTGACTCAGACTGTGAAGCATGAGGCTGGATCAGTAATGATTTGGGCTGCAAAATCATGGAATTCCCTAGGCCCAATACTTGTGCTAGATGGGCGCATCACTGCCAAGGACTATCTATTCTGGAGGACCATGTGCACCCAACGGTTCAAACATTGTATCCTGAAGGAGGTGCCATGTATGAGGATGATAATGCAGCAAGACTGGTGACAGAGTGGTTTGCTCCAAAGTCACCAGATCTTAATATTATTAAACCACTTTGGCACTTTGGGGTGTTTTGAAGGAGCAAATCAGGAAGCATTTCCTCCACCAGCATGACGTAGTGATCTGGCCACTATTCTGCAAAAAAAAGTGCAGAAGGAAGCCCTACACCATACTAATGAATTATTGTGGTCTAAAACCTTAAAAACCTTAAAAACTTATTATTGGCCAGCCTTAAAAACCTTAAAAACTTATTATTGGCCAGCCCTACCTCATTCAATTTCTTGATTTGATTCTTGGTTCAATTGTCAATTTACATAAG
The DNA here is from genome assembly GCA_903798205.1 of Danio tinwini. Taxonomy (NCBI): domain Eukaryota; kingdom Metazoa; phylum Chordata; class Actinopteri; order Cypriniformes; family Danionidae; genus Danio; species Danio tinwini. Next base: position 10,902,364 of record CAIGQZ010032461.1, on the reverse strand, counting down.
TGAATATAGTTGTAATACAACATGTTTTTGATATTTCTAAAATTAAACAGTGAACTCTTTAGTTGCTCTTTCCAGGTGTGGATATAAAAAGACTTGCAACTCGACTTGGACTTGAACATAAATGACTCATGACTTTCACTTGGTCTTGCGCCTATTGACTTGTAAAGACTTGCTGCTTCCCATAAAAGCCCAAAGACAAAAAGTATGTTGACACTAACCACTCTCTCTCTCTCTGTTTGTGTGCGTGTGTGTAACATAGAGCATGCACACATTCGGCACGACATCCAATCAAAGCACCATAGATTGTTTTGATTCGACAGCGTCCAACGTGACTACTATAAGGCGCTGGAGTGGACAAAAGTCAAGCGAACGCAGAGTTTATACTGTCATTGGACTGAGCCAATACTCTGTCTCTCGCGCGCGCGTATTCAGTCTCTCTGCGTTCGCTTGACTTATGTCCACTCTGGTGCCTCATACCTTTTGTGCTTTCGCTCTCCAGAGATCCTCCTGTTAAATTGGTTATCCCAAGAATATTGATATGGTTTCTATATTGCTACACTATTTATTAAAAATACACAAAAAAACTAAAAGGTTAAGGTAAATTCTATAATAAATACTAGTGTTTTGAGTGTTAGGTGTATTGCCTATGTTTTAGGCTAGTATTATTTACAACTTGTTAATGAATGCTTCAGCATACTGTAGTATTAAGAATAGTGAACTGATAAAATGAAATACAAAGTGTAGTTTTACTACAGTAAAGTGTGGTGAATTGTAGTATAATATACCCTATATTGTAAAAAAAAACAGCAGTAATTTGTTTATATTACACTTGTGTTACCGGCAACGCAGTGGCGCAGTAGGTAGTGCTGTCGCCTCACAGCAAGAAGGTCGCTGGTTTGAGCCTTGGCTGGGTCAGTTGGCGTGGCGTGTGTAGAGTTTGCATGTTCTCTCTGCGTTCTTCAGTTGAATGGTGCAGGTGAATTGGGTAGGCTAAATTGTCTGTAGTGTATGAGTGTGTGTGGATGTTTCCCAGAGATGGGTTGCGGTTGGTAGGGCATCCGCTGTGTAAAAAATTTGGCGGTTCATTTCGCTGTGGTGACCCCGGATTAATTAAGGGACTAAGCCATAAAGAAAATGGATGAATGAATGAATGTTGTGTTACCATAGCAACTATAATATTACCACAACAGATTAATCGAAGTACTTTACTGTTCAAAACACAGTACATGCCAATATATACGTCTTTAGGGGCCCTGTGGAACAGCTTCTCCTCAAAATGAAGAGGATGCCAGGGAAAATGTCCTCCACAATCTCATCAACAATGTGGAAGACAGCAGACACTAGTTCACTTTATTTTAGTTGCCATGATAAAATGGGATTGATAGTGACATTTATTTTAATAGTACAGTAGGCTATAATACCTTATCAAGTTTTCCTTATTTTTATCAGTTACATTTCTGCTTGCATTAGTTTTTGTGTAAATGTTTTTTATTGGATTATTAGTATGGTGCACCTTTTGGATGTTTAATAGATGTTTTTAAAATAAAATGTATTCTTTACATACAACGTCTATTCCAGGGACGCCTTCGTGTAAACTCTAGCCACCACTGTGGCCACCCCAATATGAGTTTGCTGTTGACAATGATTATTATTTTAAATGTACTTATGTAAATGCACAATATTTCAATAAATAAATAAATAAATAGCAGCCACTAAATTATTGTGGATTGATTGGTGCCACTGACGTAGCTGATTCACTTCTCCACCCCCCTCCCCGATCATCAATGACAGCATGCACACACCTTCAATATAGACAGCAATGGCAATTTATTATTTACTCTAAGATACATCAATAGAAAAAGCTGTTTTAATAAAAATGTGGCTCAAAAAAGAATATGGATAAATGATATCAGAGTCTGTGTAGTGAGTGTGTGCGTATAGTAATACCTTTTGTTCATTTGTTTGTTTTATTAATTTATTTTACTTATACTATATATAAAAGTATGTGAAAATAACTGAAAAGTTGTTTATATATATGAAAAGTGTTTTAAACTAAATAATGTTTTTTTTGTTTGTTTTTTGAATTTATAGAATTTTTAAATAAATTGCAATGTTTCAAGAGTATTTAATTAAATTAATTAAAACCACATTATTTTATTTACCAGAAACAAAAATATAACATTACACTGAATTCATATATTTTTTTGTGTGCCACCCTAAGATTTGGTGCAGCCTCTTCTAGCCACCCCTAAAAAAATTTTGTAGGGGCACCACTGGTCTATTCTTTGTTTTTAAGTGTTTGAAACTGGAAATATCTCATCATATAACACAGCCAAAAATTTTATGTTTTTTAGATAAAAAATTTAATATGCAGGTCTATTTTAGTATTTTTGTTATTGTTAATAAACAGTGCACCAATATAAATCATATAAAAAGGCACAAAAAGAAGAGGGAACACAAGACACAAATTGTGAGTGTGCATATAATCTCTGAGAGAGTGAGAAAATTTGCGTGCGAGCAGCGTATATTTGAGAGCTCACGAGCAGTTTTGTCCACAAACAGAGGAAACCGGTGCACGAGCATCACACAAGGTAGAGAGCATAAAGTTCCCCTTCGGGAGGGGAACTTCAATGCTATGTGGAAACTTCCACTATGGGATTTCACTCAGAAAGCCAATCATCTGAAAGAGTATGTAAACGGGCCAATGAAATGCCAATGAGTTGGCAGCTTCAGCTTGCGCACCTGATGCTCGTTGCAATCAATTTGCTATAAGAGCACAGCACGCGCAAAGCCAAGCATCATTTTCACTTCAGAGACTTCAACAGCCTTCTGAGAGAGTCGATGAGGGTTCCTCCAGCTGAGTTTCAGACAGAGAGTGAACGAGAGCGATCTCCCGGTCCAGAGTGTGTGACACGCAGTGGCAGACGGTCGAGCTGGGTTTCTCCCTTGCCTGGCGTCCTTTGGGTCCGGTCCTCCAGAGCGGTATGTATTGTTGCGAATTTCCTAAAAGAGCAACACGGTCGTGCAGCACGTCTTTTTCAAGACGTCGCTCCGACTGTGCGTTTCTGGATGCGGTGGTTTCCTGTCCTCGGATGATGGGCACGAGCACTGCGTTTCATGTCTGGGGGTCCAGCATGTTAATGCAGTGCTCGCGGGCAGTGCATGCCATCACTCGGTGGCATGTCTGTTGCACAGTTAAGATCGCGGTTCGCTCTTACAAAAGAGCCACCCACCCCAGTTGTCCCCCGCTCCGCGGCTGGGCACTCGGGCAGATCTGAGGGTTACAGTGAGAGTAAATCTGCCGCCCTCGGGCTTGTGGACCTCTCGCTCCTCCACGCGCTCCATCCAAGCTTCGAGTGAGAGAAGCGCTCCATCTTCGGATGGCCGCCCTCTCACTTGATGACACCGAGGCTCAGATGTCCACTGCTGCATCGGAGGCTGGGCTGTCATGCTCTGATAAAAGATTTTCGCCCCTCCGCTCCCTCCCCTCGGGAGCGAGCGCTGCGGCGGCCGATCTTGAAACAGGCATGATAACCGTGCTCTACCGGGCTGTTTCGGTCGTGGGTCTGGAGATGGTTTATCCCCCAGTCCCGCGGCCGGACCGACTAGATGGGTGTATGTGGAGGATTAAAAGGCAAGACCTTCCAGCCTCCCATCCCTTTCTTCCCGGAAGTGCACAGTGGGCTCACGCAGTTTTGAGGGCATCTTTCTCTGCCTGATCTGCGTGCGCCTCCGCCTCACCACCCTTGATGGTGGAGCAGCCAGGGAGTATGAGTCGATTCCCCAGATTGAGAGTGCCATCACGGGCCCGCGTGGTGCCTCCTTCTGCTGGAATCAGCCTCAACTCCCGTCCAAAGCGTGTTGGTCCTCTGCCTCCCGAGCCAGAGCCCACACAGCCGCGGACCACGCTGCTTCCACCCTGCATGCCAGGGTCCATGCGCGCGCGCTGGCCCAGCTGCACAAGGGTGGTTCCGACCCAGGCTTGTCACAAGCCCCGCACCGCACCCGACTGAGCTCCACGGACCTCAAGTCCGCTGCGTGTGCCCCGGGAAGGACGATGGCCACGTTAGTGGTCCAGGAGCGCCACCTCGGGCTAAACCTGGCAGAAATATGCGCGGAGTCGACAAAGTTCACTTTCTTGACTCCCCCATATACCAGTCTGGCCCGTTCGGCGACACCGTTGGTGGATTCACCCAGGAATTCACGGCGGTGCAGTCGGATACGATGGACCATCCATCGGCGGGGATGTAAGACCGCTCCCCCCCCGCCGAACCATCCACATCCACTGCTTGTCGCTGAGAGCGCCCGTCTACGAGTGCTGCTCCGCCCCCGCCTGCGCCTCTGGCCAGCGGCAGCGCCGAGCACCTTACAGGCAACCAGCGCTCCCCGTCCCAGAGTGCCGTTAAGTCCGGTTAACGGACCGCGAAGCGCTCCTGAGACGGGCCATTTGGAGAAGAGGGAACCTGCTCTCTCCCCGGTGGGGGGTCGGGCTCCTCAGAGAGAGCATTTTTCCCTTCCCTGGATGTGATAGCCCGAATACTGCCAGTCTGGGACGCGATGAAAAGCCTTTCAGCTCGCAGGATCGGTGCACTTCGCCAGTGGCTCACGAGGTCTGGGAGGACGGTCTCCTTTCTCTCACACCTCCAGCCCTCCCCTCCGGAGTCTGGGTGTAAGGTGAGTGAATCTCTCGCCTCCAGCTCTTCCGCGGGACCCCAGCGCTCCCCGGATCAGCACTCCTACTCCGCGCTGCCCCACTGCTGGTACGTCAACGATCGTAGTGATGCAGTCATTAGCGAGAGCTCTGCCTGCCTGGTTAGCGCGGGCCAGCCCTTCGCGGTGGCTCATATGCACGATCAGACTCGGCTACGCGATTCAATACGCGAACGGCCTCCCAAGTTCACGGGTGTGTTTCTCACCAGGGTCAGCCCTGTGCCCGCCCCTGTCTTGCGAGAGAAGATTGCTGTCCTCCTGGCGAAGGATGCAATCTAACCGATCCCTCCAGCCGAGATGGAGAGCGGGTTTACAGCCTGTACTTCATCGTACCAAAAAGAGCAGTGGGCTATGGCCAATTCCAGATCTGCGCGTTTTGAACCGCTGTCTGCACAAGCTGCCGTTCAAAATGCTTATGCAGAAGCGCATCCTCTGGTGCGTTCGTCCTCGGGATTGGTCTGCAGCAATAGACCTGAAGGACGCGTACTTCATGTCTCCATACTCCACGCCACCGTCAGTTTCCGCGGTCTGCGTTAAGATCGAGCCTGGCAGTACAAGTCCTCCCCTTCGGGTTCTCTCTGTCTCCGCGGGTCTTCACCAAGCTCGCGGAGGGGGCCCTCGCGCCCCTTCGGCTCGCGGGCATCCGCATACTTAATTATCTCGGTGACTGACTAATTTTAGCCCTCTCTCGGGAGCAATTGATTATGCACAGAGACAAGGTGTTCCAGCACCTCCACCTATTGGGGTTTCAGGTCAACCGAGAAAAGAGCAAACTCGCCCCCGGGCAGAGGATCTCTTTTCTCGGGTTGGAGCTGGACTCGGTCACCATGACAGCGCGCCTCTCCTGAGAGCGCGCTCCGCCAATGCTGAACTGTCTGAGAGACTTAGACAGCAAAATAGTGGTCCCACTGAAATCTTTCAGAGGCTCCTGGGGCATATGGCATCCGCAGCCGCTGTCACGCCGCTCGGATTGCTCCATATGAGACCACTTCAGCACTGGCTTAACGATCGAGTCCCCAGACGCGCATGGCACGCGAGCACACACCGGGTGACTGTCACTACGCTGTGTCGCCGCGCCCTCAGCCCCTGGAACGATCCCTCGTTCCTACAGGCCTGAGTGCCTCTAGGACAGGCGTCCAGAAATATTGTCGATTTGACAGATGCTTTCCAGCACGGGCTGGGGGGCCGTGTGTTGCGGGCATGCAGCACGGGCTTGTGGAAAGGAACCCAGTTGCATTGGCATATCAATCGCCTAGAGCTGTTGGCAGTGTTCCTCGCTCTCCGCCGTTTTATCGGTGCTGGAGCGACAACACGTGCTGGTCAGGACGGACAGTACGGTGGCGGTGGCGTATATCAACCGCATGGGGGTATCCGCTCTCGCCGCATGTCTCAGCTCGCCCGCCGTCTGCTCCCCCGGAGTCATACGCAGCGCAATCGCTGCATTCCATTTTTCCCCACCGAGCTCAACCGTGCAGCCATCCGCTCTCACGGCAGTTTCGCCTGGGAAAATGGGGACTCCACCCCCGATTGGCCAGCTGTTATGGGCTGCGCCTTTCTCTCTAACTCAGAGATTTGTGCGCTCTCGCTTGAGTTCCCCACTTGGCGAACCCTGTAAAGTCCACTGGCTTACAGCTGGCCTCGGGGCGTGCGTAATACGCATTTCTCCAGTGAGCCTACTCGCACAGATACTGTGTAAAGTCAGGGAGGTCGAGGAACAGCTCTCGTATTGTGCCTCTCTGGCTCAATCGGACCTGCTTTTTACTCTCCTCGTGATGGCCCCTCCCTGGCACATCCCCTGGAAACAGGGGACAGGCACCGTTTGGCACCCGCACCCAGATCTATGCCTCACGTGCGGTTCATAGATGGAGTACGGAGGACTTAGGTGACCTACCGATTAGGTGGTTAACACTGTCACTCAGGCTGCGCACCCTCTACGAGGCATGCCCACGCCCTGAAGTGGAGTCTATTCGCTGTGTGGTTAACTTTTTCCCCGAGAAGGAAACCCCGAACATGCCAGATCAGAGTGATGCTATCCTCCTTCAGTTGACTGGAGCTAAGGCTGTCTCCTCCACTCTGAGGGCTTGGCGTTACGATCATCCCCGCTCTAAGGATGCGGTGATGGCGGCGCGCTGGGAAGTATCGTCTCATCATCCAGTTCCCAGAGGCGCGAGACATGAATATTAATTATTCCTGTTTCCCTCTCATACCCACTTGGAGATCTCTTTTAGGAGAGGTCTGCTCGATCACTCGACTCAGTATCTTAAGATTTCTGTCCAGGTAGACAGCTCTGCTGGTCGCGTTCGCATCGGCCAAATGGGTGGGTAACTGGGGGCATTTTCGGTCAGCGAAATGTGCCAGCGTGTTGGGCCGGCCCACTCTCACGTTTACCTGAGACCCCCGCCCACCTAGGTGCTCTAGGTTCCTACAGCATTCTTTCAGCTATGTAGTGAACCTGCAAGCGCTGCCAACGGAGGAGGCAGACCCAGCCCCTTTATTTGCTGCGTCCTTCGCGCTTTGCGTATTATACGGACCATACTCAGCTCTTTTATCTGTTACAGTGATCGGCAGAAGGGAAGTGTCGTATCCAAAACAGAGGTTGGAACATATCCACTGAACCGTGAATGCCATCTCCCTCGCTTATCTGAGCCAGGGCGAGCCGTGTCCCCCAGGAATGAGAGCGCGCTCCTCGAAGCACGCATCCTTGGGCGTTAGCACGCGGCGCCTCTCTAACAGACACTGTAGAGCTGCGGGCTGGGCGACACCTTGCGAGATTTATTAATCTTGAGGGGAGCCGATTTCCTCGCGGTAAATGAGAAATTCGGTTAGGTGTTGTAAAACGCTTGCTGCGCCATTCTCTCTAACACGGAGATACGTGCGCTTTTTCGCTCTGTCAGTAAAGTTCCCCGCTGGCGAACCCTGCAGATACTCCTCCGAGGCCCCCAGCATCTGACTCAGCGGAGAAGTCAGGCGCTGGCCCGTTACGTTTTTGGTCTGCCCGCTGGTCAGCCCGCGTTCTGGGTATAGGTGCCCGCTATGTGCGATCCCCACAAGGCGATCCCATATGCTTATACTGCCACGGTGCAGTCCCCCCTCACAGGCGGACCCGTGTCTTCCCTTACCGCTAACCATCTTATATTCATATGCGTACTCCCCCTTCTTAGGGCTAGTCCATATGCTCTCTCGCCACTAGTCTCCCCACTTGGGTAGCAGGTGGCCTCCGCAGCGTCCTCCCTATCGGGACTGCACGCTCCCCAACGTACTGTCGTATTAAATTCCTAGAAAGTGTTCTAGACGCATCTGCGGCTCCCGAAAAATATATCTAAATCCGTAAATCTTCTGTTGAAGTGGGATAAGTAAGGGCCAGGGAACACGTTGGAAGACCGCGCCTCTGGTGACGCAGGTGCGCTCACGCTCTCTTTTGCCTGGCAAACCTCTCATCGGGGGCGAAGGTAAGGTTCAATCATTATGGCGTTTTCCAAACATTTCCCCATAGTGGAAGTTTCCACATAGCATTGAAGTTCCCCTCCCGAAGGGGAACGCTCCGGTTACTAAGGTAACCCTCGTTCCCCGAGGGGGGGAACGGAAATGCTATGTTCCTTCGCCATAATGATTGCCCCTTAGCTGTTGAGGTGAAAGTCTCTTCCGCTAAAAATGATGCTTGGCTTTGCGCGTGCTGTGCTCTTATAGCAAATTGATTGCAACGAGCATCAGGTGCGCAAGCTGAAGCTGCCAACTCATTGGCATTTCATTGGCCCGTTTACATACTCTTTCAGATGATTGGCTTTCTGAGTGAAATCCCATAGTGGAAGTTTCCACATAGCATTTCCGTTCCCCCCCTCGGGGAACGAGGGTTACCTTAGTAACCGGAGCGTTCTTCAACGTTATGTGAAGAAAACAACGTTATTGTTTGTATGAAGTAGCTTACTTCATTGAGAATATGTGCTACCATTTTACATTGCTGCTAGACGGATTTGCATCTTAATCTCTTCAGTACACACGAGATTCAATTGACAAAATACTAATTACACTCAGTTTTACTTTGCAGCATACAGGAGTTGTTGGTCTACTGCTGCCTCTTTGAGGTCGTTTATGTAATTTTGGTTAATCACAAGTTGATCACTGAAGACATAATATAGCACAACTAAAACTAATGAATTAGACAGCAGTAGACCTGCAATGTCTGTGTAATGTGAGGCTAAATGGACTCTATTGTGGTGAAACTCGTTCTTGTGAATATGCTGTGGAGACGAGACGCAGCACTGTTCAGCACTTTTTTTCAGAAAATTACATTTGTATTTTTATGTATCTGAGCAATGTTATTTCATAAAAAAAGGTTTGTTTAATAAATACAGATCTTACAACCATACATAATCTGTATACATTCTATTTTTCTGTTTAAAAGACTTGAAAACCGTAGGACTTTGGACTTGACTTGACTTGTTGGCCTGACTTGCCAAACAATGCCTTGGTCCCACCTCTGGCTCTTTCACTATTGGGCCAAATGATTTTCCTTCCTTAACTGTGGTTCTAATTGGACTTTCATGGTGATGTGAAAACACCCACACATTACTGGTGTAAACATTATATCATTGGCCTGCTGTGGTTTTAAGACAGTAAACACAGTTACCTTTCACTTTAGACTTGACTGACTGACAGAGTGTGAAGTGAAGTGAATTGAGCTGTTGCACAAGACGTCTCTTTCTGTGATGCTTTCGGTTTTTGTGCCACAGAATGGCTACTTTCTTTTTTGCAATCTCATTTGAAAAAGAGCTTTTCTTATATTTTAGATTCATTCCACTCAAAGTGAATTATTTGAGTTTTTTGTTTCTGATAGTTGCAACTTACAGGTTAGGAAAATGAAAAATCCACTGCACAGATATATTAACAGATAAACTGGAGTTATCTTGGCTCTTTAGAAAATGATTGTCATAATTATATTGCCTAGGAACCACATTCCTTATTTAGAAAACCTATAAAATACAGAATATATATATATATATATATATATATATATATATACAGTTGAAGTCAGAATTATTAGCCCCCCTTCGGCTAGAACAAAGCAGTTTTTAATTTTTTAAGAACCATTTTAAGGTCAAAATTAT
>CAIGQZ010032461.1:10876812-10892149 GCA_903798205.1 Danio tinwini | reverse complement strand
TTTTTTTTTTGTGTGTGCAAGGATATGTTCATGACGCAACCTATGAAAATACCTGGATCAATGCATGAATGGTTCTGAAGTTGGAAAAAATGTTTTTAACACATTTCTAAACATAATAGTTTTAATAACTCATTTCTAATAACTGATTCATTTTATCGTTGCCATGATGATAGTAAATAATATTTGACTAGATATTTTCCAAGACACTTCTATACAACTTAAAGTGACATTTAAAGGCTTAACTAGGTTAATTAGGTTAACTAGGCAGGTTAGGGTAATTAAGCAAGTTATTGTATAACGATGGTTTGTTCTGTAGACTATTGAAAAAATATATAGCTTAAAGTGGGGTAATAATTTTGACCTAAAAATTAAAAATTGCTTTTATTCTAGCCGAAATAAAACAAATAAGACTTTCTTCAGAAGAAAAAATATTATCAGACGTACTGTGAAGATTTCCTTACTCTGTTAAACATCATTTGTGAAATATAAAAAAAACAATAATAATTCAAAGGGGGGCTAATAATTCTGACTTTAACTGTATTATTTGTGTGTGTGTATATATATATATATATATATATATATATATATATATATATATATATATATATATATATATATATATATCAACTGTAAATTTATATTTTATGCAGACTATACAGTGTTCATCAGAATCAAGCAATATTTACATAATGTAATCATATATATAATTTTATAATAATAATAAGAAAAATTATCATATAAAAATTATATTTGAAAATATTTATTAAATAAAATATGTTGGATTGATAGATTTACTTTGATCTCCTGGTATTTTATATTCATAAATACTTTTTTCAGGCTTCATACCTTGTTCATTTAAAGCCTCTCTTGCTGTAGTTTCCCGCTTCCCCCTCTGCTCTTTTTCTTATCACCAGTTTGTGAAGGCCAGAAGGACACCGGGGCTACAATCTATGGAAATGAATGGCTCTGGCATTTGAATGTCAGGGTGATATAGGCAGATCCAGATGACGGATATAAACCCACAGCCTTGAAGAAGAGGACTGAAGCTCTGGCAAATTGTCACGTAACACAAAATGGGAGGAGGATGATAAAAACAAGTAGACTGGGACTCTGACAGAGGTCAAAGAAGCTAAAAGAAGATGAGTTTAGGGCTTGATATCTGCTGATTTCCATAGAGGAGTCTCTCAGGGGACATCAAATATCACACTCCCTCATTAAAGCAGCCGGCGGTGGCTTCCTCACTGCTCTGGGACAGACCTGACAGAACAAAATGGAACTTTAAGAAATAGTTTTGTACATTTATATATATTTATTAATTTATATATTATTACTTTCCATTTTACAGGAACACATATTATTTATTCAAAAACGGGAACACAAAATGTATTAATTAAATCCATTATTTACAAATTTCTTAATTTTTTAATTTTTATTTTACTGGACAGTTTTATTGGTAAAAATTTTTTATTGATGTTTAACAAGACCACACATAGTAGTATACAATACAACATAGGAAAAAATACAGACTGTCTTAGTTTTCTTATTTCACCACTATCCCTTCAAAAAAAAAAATAATAAAATGTGTGAATTAAAAACAAACATATCCTCTGAAATTTGTGTGATTATTCAAGAAAATTTGTAACATGCCACAGATGATTACTACTACTACTACTACTACTACTACTTCTACTATTATTTTTTTATTATTATTCTTATTATTATATTGAAGTATCTATATGAACTATCTCCAATTCATTGATTCACACATCTACAAAGATATTCAAACTTCATAATTAACTTCATAAATAATATTTTTGCTGATCAATATGCACAAACACTAGGCCACATCTCCGTGACATAATTATAACTAATAGACACATCTAGGTATAATTATATATCTATTCATATAAAATTCTGACATTACACAATTAATTTATATCATAATTCTTTTTATCTCCCCTTAAATTCTTATATTTTTAGTCCTTTTAAAAACATTGAAAAAAATGTGTAATTATTGGAGAAACTTTTTTTACATTTATTGCCACTACAACTACTACTACTACTACTACTACTACTACTACTATTATTATTATTATTGTTATTATTATTATTATTGTTATTATTATTATTATTGAAGTATGTACAGAAAATTAGTACTGTGCAGTGCTGTCGCCTCACAGCAAGAAGGTCGCTGGTTCGAGCCTCGAATGGGTCAGGTGGCGTTTCTGTGTGGAGTTTGCATGTTCTCCCTGCATTTGCGTGGGTTTCCTCCGGATGCTCCGGTTTTCCCCACAGTCCAAAGACATGCGACTCAGGTAAATTAGGTAGGCTAAATTGTCCATAATGTATGAGTGTGAATGAGAGTGTATGGATTTTTCCCAGAGATGAGTTGCGGCTGGAAGGGCATCCGATGCATAAAACATATGCTGGATAAGTTGGCGGTTCATTCCACTGTGGTGACCCCGGATTAATAAAGAGACTAAGCCAAAAAGAAAATGAATAAAGTAATGAAAGTATCTATATGAACTATCTTCAATTCATTGATTCACACATCTACAAAGACATTCAAACTTCATAATTAACTTCATAATATGCAGAAACAGTAGCCCACATCTAAGTGACTTAATTATAAGTACATTACACATAGTACATTAAAGTTCCATTTTATGACCATATTCAGAGATCTCATAGGCCTCTAAAGTCTTTCTCTAAATCATATGTTATATTATTGCATGCTGATGCTGCTGACTTATTTGACCAGACATTTGTCACAATTGTAAATTTTATGGAAATGCACCTACGCTCTATGCTCATAGTGTTCCATAAAATATCCATTCCTTAAATCCTGACAACAGTAACCATTTGAAATGTTAAGCTTTATGTCTAAATGTCATTATTAGTCATTTTCTTTCCTCATATTGCACACTAAGGCCCTTTATACAGTGTCTAATCTCTTTCACTAAACCACAACACTGAACAAAACCGTATAAAACAACATGACACATCTCCCCACACATATTTTCTTTATTGTGAAATTTCTGCATCTCCAGAGCTTTTTGGGTATTTAATGACTTTTGCAGTAACAGCATGTTTGAATTGGACTCTAACTGAATAGTTAAGAAAAATATTCGCTCTGCCGTTTACTTCAAATCCATATTTTTATCATTCATGAACTGCCGACATTCATAGAGAGACTCACAGACTGCTATAAACAAATAACAAATGGACAGTTAGCGTTCAGATTCTGCACTCAATACAATTATGCGGAAACATGATGGAAAAATCGCATTTCAAAACATAAAGCACATTTGCTTCTGCTTTCAGGATCAAGAGTTTGCAATTCAGACGGTAATGGAGTTTGCTTTGCATACAAAGGATTTCACAAAAAAAATAACGATTAAAGGAAACCTTTGCTTTTTTTTTGGAAATAGGCTCATTTTACAACTGCCCTAGAGTGAAACTGTTGAGTAAAACAGTTACTATTTTTGAATCCATTCAGCCTATCTCCACTTTTAGCTTAACTTAGCATAAATCATTGAATCAGATTAGACCACTGGCATCTCGCTCAAAATATTCAAAAAAGAGTTTATTTTGTAGTTACATCGAGTACTAATACCAATGGAAAATGAAAAAAATGCTCTTAAAATAGTTTCCAGCTAGGTAACAGTGGTGCCTAATATCATTGCGCCTGGTAATGAAACAGCAGCAAAGTTCATTGATTATTACGCCAGAACGAGAGTATATTTCCTATTCATATCGACCTAGAAAATAGCAGCTTTTCACTTTCCATCGGTCTTAGTACACAATGTGCATGCACTCTTAAAACGAATGTGTTGAAAACAACACAACATGTGTTATTTTCAACACATGTCCTGAGTGTGCTCAGGGACAACACATGTTGAGTTAAGTTTAACACACAAAATGTGTCATAAAAATTAACACATTAATGTGCAGCATAAGTAGACACACAGATGTGTTGTTTTTGTATTTGTTTAACACAACTGTGTGTTACTATTCAGTTTTTATCATTTTAAATGTAAAAAATATTATAAATTCTAAATCAATATACAAATTGTGTGTTTTATTATGAAATCTCACAGGAAACCATTAAACACTGTTCACATACTGTTTATTTTCCCCCTTTAACATGAAATTAATGCATTCAGATGTTTTACAGCATTTCATTGTACAAACAATTAATTGTACATAATATAAAAACTCACTTTATAAAAGCATTCATTAAATTGAACTCATATCTGTTACGCACGCCAAATAAAATGTCAAATGTGTATCAAAACAGTTCCCAACATATACATTTTCTAAATTATTCTCTAGTGAAAGAAAGATATAACCATAGCACACTGTTTATGCATTCACCTACATGTAAGGTGCTTGTCTTTACAAAATAAATCATTGTCAAATCTAGTCAAAACACTTCAAACATTTCGGTAACCCTTCATAGTAACAACACACTATAAATCATTTATTAAGCATTAGCAAGTAGTTAATTTGCTATTTGTTAAGCATTAGCTCTACATTATAAGACATTAGTAAGCGGTTCATAAATACAACTACAAATGCTGTATTCTTGACTTATAAGTACACTTATAATGTGCTTAATAATTGTAGTTTTATAATTCATAATTTTTAATACAAATGGTTTGTAAATAATGCAGTCCTTAATTTAGTAGTGAAAAATGAATCAGAATCAAAGTATGAAAGTACAATTATTAAGCACATTATAAATGCACTTGTAGGTCAAGAATACAGCCTTTGTAGTTGTATTTATGAACCGCTTACTAATGTCTTACAATGTAGAGCTAATGCTTAACAAATTAATGAAATAACTATTTGCTAATGCTTAATAAATGATTTATAGTGTGTAATCATTAAAAAGTAACCAAAGTTTCAACCACTAACATGTTTAAAACTAAATTTTGTATTTAGGAGTTACATATTGCTGATCACAAAATGACACAATGTCTAGAGGTCTGTAATCTATTAAGTGCCCAGGCAGCAAAGCCATTTCAAAATTATTTGTTCAAATGACACTGAAGAAAAAAAGATGTTCATCAAAATACTTAACCCCTTTTTTAAAAAAAAAACTTTTTTTTGAAGACACTTTGGACAGGTATACATGCTTATTTAGATTAGGTACGGGACTGCACCTTAGCAATCAATTCCATGACCTTTGATCGTTTGCAAGATGACTGGGACAAAGACAGGTCATATATATATACTCAAAAAAAGAAAAAACTGAAGAGAGTTGGCATGGATACTGAAGATTGCACAGCCAAAAGAATCTGAAAAGTCTGTCTACAGCACAGGTCAGGCTTTCAACATCAAGTGGAACAGCAAAAGAGTCATTCTTTGCCACAATTACATACTGGGATCCATGTCCTAGAGAACCGATGGAAACCAACTGCGGCTGAGCTGACTTCAGGGTCCCTTTCATGGATTCAGTGAGCAAAGATGTAACGTTGGTACCAGCCTTCAGGAATGAAACAATGAAAAGCATTAGAAAATGTTGCAGCATTAGAAACAATTTTGTTTATTACAAGCTAACACAATAAAAACTATACCGGCACTTGCTCCAACAGGTAGGACACAGCAGAAGTCACACAGCATTTACTCCCAGCAACACTTCTCCCAGATGCAGTGGGTGGAAGAAGATGAATAAGGATCCTCAACATAGTGTAACACAGCTCATCTTGAAGTGAAGATACAGGTCACATGCAAAAGAAGAATTTAAACAAAATTTATTTGAAATTAATACTTTATCTTGAATAGAATATTAATATTCACATTAAGTTTTCTCTTTTAAACTATGTTTAGAAAAGTGTGCACATGCAGCAGACATTTTGGCTGATACTCATACCATCATGCTGGTTGTCAGCCGTCTCCAGTAAGTGTCTGATGTCATTTTTCTTCTCCAAGGACGCTATTTCCTTGAGTTTTGGAATTATGGTCCCTTCCCATTTCCGGATAAACAAGTCTTCTTTCCCATCTGTGAGCTTGGAAAATTCAATGTCCATCTTCAAAAGAAAAAAATAAAATAAATCAGAAACAAATTAATATTAATATTACAATTATGAAATAAATGTCTGTGTAAAGTTCTGTCTTAGTTGAGCATGTCAATTACCAAAGCTGGCATGTCAAGAAATCTGGGATATTCCTTGAAGATTTCAGCAACAGTTGGGGATTTTGTTGTTATCCATCTCCTTCGGTAACTGAAGGTTTGATCGATTGCAGTCTTTATTGATGACGAATTCTCTGGTGATGGTCGCATCCTCTTAATGAGAGTCAACCACTCACTTGGTAGAGTTTCATCTGGACATAGTAAAGAAGGTTGCTGTGTACAATGACGACGTTTCAAACTGTACACCCGCTGGCTCTGTTGAAGCTTCCGTCTGATGTTACGTAATCTCATTTCAATAAACCCACAGTGTGATGGCCCATCAAAAAAATGCTCCTGACATTAGTAATGCAAAAACAGAACTAAGTTAAAGTCAAGTATACTTGAGCAGCCTATACATTCCTAATAAATTCAGTTTATAATGTAAAAACATTCTTACATGTCCCTCATTTTCACCAAAGGGCACATGAATCCTTAACGAGGGGAACAATGACACAATTTCTTTTGCTAGTGCCAGCTTTTCTGTACCAGATGGATAGCTAAAAAATAAAAAAATACAGTTGCATAAATTGCTCTTACACAAACATTGACAAACATAAAAAACTGACTAAACAGTGGTACTTTAGAATTGATTAGGAAAAACTGATTGTTAAATGTATTTATTTAAAATATTTTTTTATGTAGAATTTAATTGAATATATAACTTATTTAAGTAGTTGTAATTTATTTAATTTGCAAATAAATACATCTTACATGGAATAAACAAACCACATACTCACAATCCATGTTTCTCTACAAGGTCACTGACAGCAACTTTAACAAGAATCTTTCTTGAGGAAATAGACAGCGTCTTTGTCTCTTCGTGTTCTCTCAGGATTGTAGGGGCTTTTTCTTCAAGCAGCGTCAGCAAACTAGTTGTGGTGCAAGTCTGAGTTGAATCTGTTAAAGGACACTAAGAAATGCCAAAAACATTATATTTATTTAAATGTTTACTTTTATCTATAGTAATATAAAAGGAGAAAGATAATAATAGTTAACCTGTAATGAGTGCACACTTCTTTCTAATGAGGTCGGCGTGTTGCTTGCAATATAATATATTTGAAATTTGTCAATCTCCTGTACTTCTGCATTTACATCAGTGTCAATGAACTCTTGAAAATCTGTGTCAAATTTCAATATTCGATCAAGAGATAGTTGTTGAGACAGTTCAGGTTTGACTAAGGCTATCAGATCTCCAACACTGCCAACTGTGAATAGTTTTCTCCATATTTCCTTTCCGTCTATGAAGACAGTTGCAAGAACTCGGTGTAAAAGTGTTAGAGTGACAGTAATTTGTTCCTCGACTTCCATCATCTAAGTAAAAGAGAGAGAAATCCACATATACATAGCACAATGAGAAAACAAATACATGTAACTGTGTATAACAATAAAAAGTAAATTTTAAATAGTATGTGACAAGTCGGTAGCACAAAAATGGCGCGTAATGTTGATTACATTAAAGATCTTCATATTTTAGACATTGTTTATGAATTTGCTCACACCGCTGCGCCATTTGGTGTCTGTAGACAGCGCCCAACTAACGTTATGACAATGGATTCTTGTTCAAATTCCTGCCGCAGAGCGTCATCTTAGGTTTTGTATTAAAATAACATTATGATAATAACATAATTGTATAAATTGTGTCCGGTAACGTTACCTCAAGTGTCAGAGACGCGGAGCGGAGGCTTTAAAGAGACGCGGAGATTTTAAAGTGACGGTGACTTTCATACAAAAATGCAATACATATTTAGCGCAAGTATTTCGCCTTATATGTAACTTATTATTAACAATTCTGCCAAGTGCCAACACAGCTTTACAAAAAACGCGCCAGATGCGTTAGCTTGTGCGTCTAAAGTTAATGTTACATGACAGAGTTAACAAGTCACTCGTCTATTTGGAGTACGAAACATGGAGACATAATAAAAGTAACAAAAATAACGTCTTGGACAACTAACACAAAACATTCTTAAGCAAAGTGGAAGAAATATTTACTGTCGTAGACGAATTTTAAATAATTTCACTCACCTGAGGCAGACAGATGCATTCCCCGACAAAGATCTGGAGAGAGCGACGGTTGAAAAAGAAAGTCACTGCGCATGCGCGTGCAGAAATTCACAGCATAAATCCGAAATACAGAATTTTCATCTATGTACTCACAAATGCTTATTTTATATTACCATCATGATAAATAAACTACATAAATACATAACACATTGCCATTTGACTACAGGAAAAAAGCACTTTATTCCAACATACTGTTTAAATGTGTTTAACACAGTCATTGTGTAAACAGTTTAGCACAACATTTACACACAATGTGTCTGTAGTAACACAAAATGTGTTACGAACTGTTTAACACATATTTTGTGTAAATTTTTAACACATCATTTTTAAGAGTGTGTAACTAAAGAAGAGTCGAGCTTTAAATGATCAAATATCTTTTTGAGTAAGATGCTAATGATCTAATTGGATTCAATAAAATGTTAAGCTAAGCTAAAAGTGTTCCTGCCAGACTCAGAGTTCGACTGAATGGATTAAAAAATGGTAAAGCTCAAATGTTTAACTCTAGGTGACTTGCAAAATGAACGTTTTTTTTTGTTTTTTTTAAATGAGTCACTTTAAAAGAGTAATAGTTGCTGATGGATGTTTTGAACTGGTCTTTATGGCAGATGTTATGCCCATATGCCAGAGAGGTAGATTGTATTTGACTTCAAATGTAAGACAAAATAGAAATTCTGTGTGAAAAGATGATATTATGAACTTCATGAAAATATCAGTTAGGAGTCGGTAAGATTTTTAAAATGTTTTTCAGAGATGTCTTGCACTGAATAAGTTTATTTGATAAAAAAAAAGTAAAAATTTAAATATTACAGTACACTCTAAAAAATGCTGGGTTGTCGTAACCCAACACTGTTCATTTTTTTAATTAAATTTAAAGAATTCCTTAAAACCCAAAGGTTAGGTTTGTCCATATTGTGTTAAATATGGACAAACCCAACAGTTGAGTTAAATTTTTTTTTACATTTAATAAAAAAAATAGCCCAATGTATTCAACCCAATATTGGATTAATACAACAGCATTGCTTAGATTGTAACCACATAAATGTTTTACAGTCACTTTTAATCAATTCATAGCTCTTTGCTTTGCTGGTTTTCAAAATTTCACAGCTAAAATGGTGCCTTTATATATACAAAACACTTTGCTTGGATCCTTCAATTTGTAAATTGCTTAATAAAACATCTTAATTTCCATCATTATCCATGTTTTCATCCGACAAAATTTTGTATTATTTATTCATTTTAATGTTTTCTTTCTTAAAAGGATAGTTCACCCAAAACTGAAAATTGTCATCATTTACTCAGCCTGTACTTGTCTGAGTTTCTTTCATCTTTTTAATACAAAAGATGATATTCTGAAAACGTTGAAAACTTTTAACCATTGACTTCCATAGTATTTGTGGCCACAAACTAAGGATTTACTTCACATTACCAAAACAGACACGCATCTTACGCACTGCATACATAGTACATGCATCCTTCACACACTACACATGTACTTATTACTCAAGTGGGTTGTCTCCGGCTGCTCCGGTTTCCCCCACAGTCCAAAGATATGTGGTATAAATGAATTGGATAAACTAAATTGGTCATAGTGTATGAGTGTGTGTGTGATTGTGAGAGTGTATGGGTGTTTCCCAGTTTGGGTTGCGTACCTGGAAGGCTTGCGTAAGGACATCGTAAGGGCTGTGTAAAACCTATACCGGAATAGTTGGCGGTTCATGTGTGACGACCTCTGATAAATAAGGGACTATGCCAAAGAAAAATAAATGAATGACAGAAACTTTTTCTAAATGCAAGAAAAAAAGGTTTTGATTACATCATTGTTATTTAAACGTAGCCATTGTATTTTCTAAATGGATGTCAATAGCTATGTTTCCATCCAAATATGCTAATAAAAATTTGGTGAAAAACTGAAATATCGCTTAAAATATTTGTGAATAAAGCACCGTTTCCATCCAATAAGTCAAAGAGAACAAAAAAATTACTTCCTGATTAACTGGTGGCAAATATCAAAATGAAAAATTACATTTTCTGCAGTAGGAGAAGCCACTGTGGGCCTGTTTTCTTATATGCAATATGAGTTGCGCCTCAGAAGATGAAATGCAGTGAACACGCAGTTCTTGAGGTAAAAATACTCAACCACTTTGATGATGGACTTGGCTGAGGGATTTTAGAATGATCAAAACAATGTTTCAGAATCTGTTTTTATCCACTGGTCTGTCCATTAATTGTGTTTCAATTATTCATTTTCTTTTCGTCATAGTCCCTTTAATAATCCAGGGTCACCACAGCGGAATGAACCACCAACTTATTAAGCATATGTTTTACGCAGCGGATGCCCTTCCAGCTGCAACCAATCACTGGGAAATATCCATACACACTCATTCACACACATACACTACGGACAATTTAGCTTACCCAATTCACTTATACACTTATTTACTTTTGAACGGGAGCACCCAGAGGAAATCCACGCAAACACGGGGAGAATATGCAAACTCCACACAGAAATGCCAACTGACCCAGCCGAAGCTCAAACCAGCGACCTTCTTGCTGTGAGGTGATCGTGCTACTCACTGCGCCACCGTGATGCCCCAATAGTGTTCCATTGCACTATTTTTGTCATCAAATAGCATGCACGCATTCTGAAATTTATTTGGTAATGTGTTTCAACTGATATTCAATTAAATAGTTTACACACATTTTTTCTTATCGGATAAGGAGTTCATCCAACTCAGTTTTGCACACAAGTTTTTTTTTAATTTATGTGCAACTTAACAATTCTATTAAGCATTTTTTAATGCAATATTCACATAAAAGCAGGTAACTGGAAACATAGCTAATGGTTACCTAATGGTTACCTTTTTGTTCAACAAAAGAAAGAAACATAAAGTTTGGTACCACTTGAGGCTGGGTAAATAGTGAGTAAATTTTCATTTTAGGCCGAACTAACCCTTTAAACACCAACATCACATTCATGCACTGAATCTCTGGCATTCATTACACCAACATTCTTACTTGTGTTTTAAAAAAAAACAAAGCACATTTGACATTTTCTTCACATCATTGCAACAGAATCTCAAACTGGCCTCTTCATGTTCGCCCACACATTGGTCCCGATGCTGATAAACGCTTAAAAACTAAAATCGCGTATTATCAAAAACAACATCATCTCTGCTTAAAAGAAAGAGTAAGGAAAGTTCTTAATCTGAAGACATCTTAATAAGAAAAGAAGGGTCAGCAGAGCAGCCATTTGACTAAGAGAAGAAAGAGCAGCGCTGGAGAGATGTGATTGAAGGTTGAAGAAGAGCCTGAGTTTGTCCGGCAGTGGTCTTTGTTCTGGCCGATGCATGCAGCGTAGGCCATGACGTGAGGGATGTAGTGCTGCTCCTGGACCCCGTGAAGAAGATGAGCCATGGGGCCTTTGGAGAAGATGGCCACGTCTTCGCCTCCATGAGTTTCCATGCGCAGAGGAACCGCAGACTGAGCCTGATAGTTGTTTTGCTCTGGTGGCAGAAGATGGACCAGATGTTAGGATATCAGAATGGCCTATATTTATTGGTTGGAACCTATATTTATAGGTTGGCTGAGATTATTTTTTTTATAAAGATTTTATGTAATAGCACAAACTACTTTGGTGAAATAATAATAATATTAATCATTTCAAATCAATATTTCTGGATTTGGAGAAATAAGTTATAATTATAATGTTATAGTAAAATTTGATACAATAAATATCCCATTATTATTTAATAAAACTACTTTGCTTAAATAATAATGCTAATCGATTAAATGATAGTATCCTGAATGCATTTGTTTCTTATGAAAATGTATGAATGACTAATTAAAATGTTATATTATATATAGAGAAATACAATTCATATTTATTATTAATGTTAGTACATAAAACAAACAATAGTATTCTCCTGATTTCTTAATAATTATGAGAAGTAAATATACAATTATAGTGTAACAATTCAAATTAATTTAGAACAGAAAACACTACTTTAGCTAAATATTCATATGAATATTAACAAATTAAAGTTAGAATGGTAGGGTGTAATCTGAAAGAGTTAATCAATGATTAAGAAGAATAAATCAATGCTTAATTTTATATGAAAATTAAATTACAAATAATATACAGTGATAATAAACAATTTCAGTTAAATACTAACATATTATCAAACATAAACAACAGTTTGTACTCAAAATTTCCCAGTAATTAGGAACAATAAACAAGTAATTATAATGTTATATTGAAAATAAATCACAATTAATCTCAAATTGATATTTAAGACAACACTGCTTTAATGAAATATTTATCTGAATATTAAAATCAATACAAAAATATGATATATATTTTAAGCTTAAACAATTAAAAGAAATATGTTAGTAATTCTAAAGGTGTATTAAATTAATATTTATAAGCACTAATTAAATATTAATATCACAATTAACAAACATAACACCATGTAGCCTGAAAGCTTTTCTGAATAATTAATTAAAATGATTGAATACATTTTAACATTGATGTTAAATGAAAGGTAATAACTAGGGTCAGACGGAATCTGCGGACGTTTTTTGCTATTTCTGCTGAGAATTTTGGTAAAAATCTGTGGATTTCTGCGGAATTATTTTAGGAGTATCAACTAAAACCTTAAAATGTGAAAAAAAATATATAAACAGATTTAATGATGGGCTAAAAATCTGTGGAAAATCTGCGAAAAATCTGCGGAATTCTGCGCGCGCAGATTCCATGTGGGCCTAGTAATAATAAAAGTTAAATAATAAATGAACAAATTAAAACAAAAGAATCCAGCCAGAAGATATTGCATGAGCAATGTAATACTTACATTATATTCTTTGATTATTCAAGTAAAAAATAATAGATAACAAGGAAATAAAGTTTTCTGTTTCCTCTGTTTCTCTATGTAGATTTTTTACTCAGAACTTAACACACTTCAGAACATTTTTACAGTTATTACTTATTTATTTAGAACATTTGACATCCCCAGATGAATTGATGTGCTTTATCGGTAGAAAACAGCAAATGAAGCAGACAAACCTTTGCTGCGGAACAATAATGAAACAATAGGGGAATCCTAAGTAAGCCATGAAGAATGAATGAAACTGAGATGCCAACCAGAACAATAGCCATAATTCTATGGCTTGTCAAACATTTAGAGGGAGAGGAAGAAAGATGAGTGGTGAAACCGAGGGAGATGCGCTATATCATCATTCCATGGCTGCTGAGTTTGACATTCAGAGTTAACAGAGAACAGCTGGCCGTCTATACCATTCAATGAAGAATTAAAGGAACACTCCACCTTTTTCTTTGTTTTTGGAAATAGTTTTACAACTCCTGTTGAGTTTGACCATTTTTGAATTCTGATTTTTAGGTCTGATGCCTGCACTTTAGCTTAGCCTAGCATGAATCATTCATTCATTTATTCTCCTTCGGCTTAGTCCCTTTATTTAACAGGGGTCGCCACAGTGGTACGAACCCCAAACTTATTCAGCATATGTTTTACACAACTTCCAGCTGCAACCCAGTACTGGGAAAAAATCCATACAATTCACACACATACACTACGGCCAATTTACTTTATTTAATTAACCTACAGTATAGCGCATGTCTCTGGACTGTGAGGGAAACTGGAGCCCCTGGAGGAAACCCACACATTGAGAACATGCAAACTCCACACAGAAATGCCAACTGGCCCAGCCTGGACACGAACCAAAGACATTCTCGCTGTGAGGCATGTCCCCATATTTTTGGGATTAGCTCTTTTTTTGCCTCTGTTAAAACCACCACATCAAACCTGTAGCTCTTTTTATGAAATGGTAGTGAATTGCAATTTGGATCAGAAAAATCACAATTAGATTTTTCCTCCAAATCGTGCAGCCCTACTTAACCTATATTCTCAAAATGGTTTGTAAGCATTCCAATCCATCAAGCGTGCCATCAGATTTGAGTACCCACCCTTAAAGTACTGTACTTCCTCCAGAGTATACAGTAGGCTTTTTTTTACATTATATGTCTTAGCGGTTACGTGACATGCCATTAAAAGAGGAAAAAACAACCAAACAGGAACAATTAAACCCAAAGCACATTCCAATCCTCCCAAAAGTAGATCCTTAGAAAGCCTGTAATTACTTACCGTAGTCCACCGTTGAGACGTTTTCTCTGGCGCCGTTGACCAACTTAAACCCTGGGCCATTTCCATATAGAATGGCTGTGAAAGGCTTCTGGTCGACGTCACTCAATGTGGGGGCCAAACCTGCAGAAAGTACACTTAAAGATCAATATATGGGCCAAAAATCACAGCCTAATCTGTAATTAAAGAGCTCATCATATACCAAAGATGGAGTTTCCTCGTGGTGTGTAGCCTCCAAAACTGAAGACGTGAGAGTGATCGGCTGTGACCACGGTTAGTGTATCGTAATTGCTAGTCAGAAGACCGGCTCTAGTAATGGCCCGGTCCATTTCCACAGCTTCATATAAGGCCTGCTTGGCTTTTCCCTCATGATGTCCATGGTCAATGCGGCCACCTGTTGTGTAGATATACTTTCATTCTGATAACATCTTTACAACATCTTTGTAAGCAACATCATTTGATTTACTATAATGTTAGTTTGTGTAATACATGCTTCAAATGTATGCATTTAATTCAACTACATCTAATATATTAATCAAACGTATTTAGGTGTCCATTGTTTATATTGAATGTTTGTTGAGCTACAGTAACTTCTGATTGGCTACTTCAGCAGATGTGTGATTGTCAAAGATGACCTATTTTTGATATAAAACCAATGAACTCAAGTTTATGTAAATGGGTCAGTAAATGAATGGTCATGAAAGATTGCACTTATTATTTTACTGTTTAACAACCACGTGCAAGCTGGTATCTATTAAAATACAAAAACAGAATTAAATTTACTTTATTTTTAGACTATGTGTCACATTTTACAAGTGTTTTGTGAACATTTGAAGTGTCTCTTGGTGTCTGGATCTGCCAGTTTCAGACTACTGAATAAATAATTTAGACTAATTGGCGCAATATGCATTCACATTATGCATTTTATTATATATATATATAT